>JAIZAY010001162.1:0-19947 GCA_029531755.1 Holothuria leucospilota
ATGGGATTTGAACCCGGGCCTGTGAGAAATAGGGCAACATTTCAAGCACTATCTACTACAATATCGACGTACATTCGTTGCTTGTTAGCTGTTTTTAATTTTAATCCCCACGCGTCACAGCATTTCATTCTCCACAATATCCATCATTAGGAAAATTTTTAAAACTGGAATTACTTTAGAAGTACCAGAGTTATACTTGTGAAAAAAAACATGTGTTTGTTCTACGTTTTTTTATCCTTGTAATTCGTACAAAACCATTTCAGCCATGCCTTTTCGCTGGCCCAAACGAAACGACATAAACATGGAGGGAAGGCCCCAATGAGATCTCGTGTTTAATAGTACAGTTTACAAGACTTTCAGTAGTTTAGTATATGGTGACCTCAGATTACCTTAGAAACTCCACTACAAACCACCAAGTATCTTTTCTCTCAATATGACAAATCTATATACCAACGGGTCTGAAGAGATATCCGTCAGTCATATCTTGAAATAGCGAGTTTACAAATTTTGCGGTTGTTATGATTTTGGTGACCACACAAAATGATCCTCCATCTGAAGTCCACAAATAAAAGACCAATGTGAACTTTCCCACGCAATCTAATGCACATCCATTTACAGGGAGGCCGTACTCACAGACTGCTTAAAGAAAAGAATCTTTCTTGAGATGCCGTGTTTACAAGCTAGGCATATACGATTATACGTCACAACACACTACGCATACATACATACAACGACCTATAAGCTCTATACCAGGGTGCCGCGCAACGTAATGGCATAGATTGGTCCTTTTACTTTATGTAAGGAAAAGATACAAAAACAGGGGAAAGTCAACTATTTTTACTTCCCCGGTCTGGCTCTACCTCATATGGGGAGCAGGGTAGCGTTTTTTATTACCAAAATTCGGCGTTTTTACGACTGCAGATTGAATTACTCACGACCATAGAATTAAGTTTCCATATCTTGAGATATTAAATCGCACTTGATAGACCTTCATTGGTTGAACGATCCAAAGTTTGCAATAGAAAGTTTAAATATTAAACTTACTTTACCAGCGATGTTTCTTTCAAGTGGCTTTCAAATATGTTTTTCAAATCCTGTAATATTTTAACGGTTGTCACAGAAAGTTTTGTATTATATTTTGCTAAAACTAGTAAGCGGTTATAGGAGAGAAAACAGCCAATCATCCGGAAATGCTGCAAGATTACTCTGGTTTGTAGAGCGATTATCCCATTATAGCTGGGTGGTCGTTTTACGGATAGAAATGTGTATGCATTACGGTACCAAATATTTTGGGCGACGTCAAAAACAAAAAATACATTCCCTGTTGAAAATAAGTCATACTGACCGATTTTGGAACACAACGCGAACCCTCGTGACTACGGGAGGTATAAGTGGTGGAGAGTATAAGATACAATTTCCCTCATCATATTTCAAGGGGGATGTATCCCCTCATTTCCCAGGGTCACCAACCCCGGCTGCCGCTGGGAATGAGAGGTGTCACAAGTAGTTTATTAGTAACACCTCTTGTCCCCAATAAACAACGCATTCGGCGTCGACCACATATCCGAGGGATACGACACATGTCTAACCCACGCTTTTCCGTGCGGGATACACCCGACCCGTTCCCTCCCCCTGACCTTTTTGCCCATGAAGGGGCCCCATTTTTCAAGGTTTGTCAGCCTTACAGTTATATATAGTTGTAAGTGGTTCACATTCCATATTCCACTCTGCAATCTTTTGTTTAAAAGCAATCCCTTTCCTGTGCCACGTTAAAATTGCCCTTGTGGTGGCAATCAAGTTCTACTTGGGTGACATACCATTTAGCGGTTTGAAAGACCTTTATGCAAACTTACTTTCTATAATTTGATAAAATTTGATAATACTTACTTTTGCAATTTTACCGAACTATAATGCAAACTTGATGTTTGGTGACTAGATCGTCGTTTGTACAAGTACTTATTTCTATCTTTACTTTTTAATTGTAACTTAAAAATAAGGTGGTAGTTAGGATGTAAGAAATTAACAAGATTGAAGAAGGTGCTTTGAAGTCAGTTAATGTATAGCTCAATAATCGAGTTCGACATTTGAAACTTACAATGCAAGCCGGTTGGTAAAGTCACATACCGATTCTACGACATTTGGCTCATTCATACACACGGTTCACTTGGCTGCTTTTATCTTTTTTTTTGGGGGGGGTGGGGAATTCAGCGTTACCCCACTGAACCTTCCCAGTTGAAGTCAAAACTTTAAACAAAACATATTGTTCAAAGCAATCACTTCATTCCACAACTTATGTCCGAAAATATGATTGCAACTCAAAGATTGTGTGCACTGGTACAGACTCTTATAGGTGATCTCTGTCGTTGGCACAACAAAAGTGCAGTCCTTCCCGGCATGCATTGTTATTTTACAATGTCAAAAGGGCTAATTCAAATATCGGTTGTTCAGTTGTTTCCATTTCCTAGACCATCATGTTATGTCTGAATTAAATCGATATGTTGAAGAAAACACCACACGTCTACACCATGCCTACCTTCGGCCAACACATGGAGCTTGATTAATTGCTACCCATTTCCTTAAAGAAGGAAACATGAATTATCTTTAAGGTTTTATTGATCTCATTCGTTGAAGAAACCGTTTCATTATCTGAAAATTGAATACATATTTTTGTTTCAAGGTGTTTCAAATCAGCCCCCAAGTGCCCAGTCAACCATTTGGACCAGCACCCCCATACCATGCCGTTGCCACCCAAGGTCAACCGCTAACCGTACCCTTCAACAGCCTGCAACAACCTTTGTTTCATCAAACTGGAATGATAGGAACCACTGCAAACCCAACCAACATGGCAGAAACCACCGTAATTGGAACCAACACGAGCTATGTGGGAGCCACTGCCACAAACAAAGCCTAAAACTAAATTTCATAAATCAAACTATATCTTGGAAGATTTTCTTCAGAAATCAACACCTAAGATCAGTTACCGTCATTTATTACCTTGTATTTCCTTATCTTTTAGTCAGTCATTTTCTTTGTTTGTAAAAAACGCGTAAATGTAATATTTTATCATACTAAGATGATTAACTGTAGAATGCATATCTTCGTAATGTGGGAAAAGTTTGGGACTTTCTTTCACAGTTCTCTTGAAAAACATTGAAGGGTCTTAACCATTAAGTAGCAAAGACAGTAAAAGCATCCGTTGGACAAGTCATGACGTCCATAAAACAGATTAATATTCGAACACTTTCCGTGTTTACTTAATGTGTATCTGAAAAGAAAATCAGGATGCGGAAGGCCCGGATCTCGGTACATAAGTACTTCGGATGCACAAAACATCCTTTTTAGAAAAAACTAACAAATCAACAAGAATTGGACGCCATATTGTCTTCAGAAATGTAAAATAAATCGAGAAAGGCTTTTGGAAGAAATCAACTTATTGCAGTGATTACGCTTACGTCTAAGACAGTCTTAACAGGGACAAGAAGTGTTGACGGAAAGAAAAATAAGGGGAATATTGGAAAAGGATTCTGTAAAGACGTTTCAATTAACATTTGGCCTTCTTAGACCCACGTAGACGCAAATACAAATGTCATTAACATTTACGAAAAGACTTTGGCATTTGTTCTTACGGTAAACCATTGAAACTGTTGGGGTCTTCTAACTATTCCATATTTGCCACACAGTTCGTTTTGCTTTGTCGAGACAATCAAAGTAGCAAGGTTACTTTAACAAAATTCACAAACGATTGTTCACAACCCTCCCTCTTTTTCATTTATTTTTTCTTAAAACAATGGTAGTTACACAGAATTTCATCACTTAAGTGACAACTTGTAAATATGCTCAAGGTAGCGTTAGATTTCTGGTACGTTTTTATACAAAGAAAGATGTATGAACTATAAGTTTAGTTTGGAAGTAAATCTAAACAGTCTAAAATTTAAACTTTTTAAACGTTTCCAAGGAATACTTGTTTTATCACGCATGTAACATTTTTAAGATTTGAATACCTTTTGTTGACCAAATGTAAAACATATAGTACTTGGAATATCTTAATGGTAAAAAAATCTTCAACTTCTGTCTCTAGTGTACTTTGTTAGTAATTTCGACATTCTGTTATCTTTACTGTTGATGCCATTTCTTCTAAAAAGGTTTAAAAATAAATAGCTTTCTGAGACAAGGATATACTTGTAGTTATTCAATGAAAACCTCGCAAATTTGCCTTTATTTAAGTTTCTAAAAAGTATCTCTGTAATTCATGCTTAAGATTTATTATTTCTAGGGTAAATGCTAGTTTTAAACTTGAGCCAAGGTAGTTGGGAAGTTGCAAATCGTGATCCAAATTACAAGTTTCAGATGAATACCTGCATTGTATCAAGCAATTAAAGCTAACAAGGAGTATAATCTCTACTTTGACTGCGCTTGCAGTCACTGTTACATTGATGAGTACTGATGGACGAGAGGCAGTTGTTGAAAAAGGAGAAAGGTCAACTAGAACTACTACAGGGACTAAGCTCTTTCATGAGAAGTTAACACTTTGAATTACCTATCAAATGGATCATACGTACCTATCACTGCAAACTTCATTTACATTGATATTAACCGAATCCATGTATTAGAAGAAAAAGGTTTAGGCACTCTTTGGCCTATCTAGTAGAACACGTAACAACTCAAAAGACTTAGCAAAAGGATTGGAAAGAAAACAAAATTTACCAGGTAAAACATTTTAAAAGCATAGTCTCTACACAATAGGTCAGATGCCAGAACAGGGATTGGTTCCTGCAGTACGGAAGCGAAACTGAGCCAGCAAAGATTTCACTAATATTTTCAACTGTGTACGAGGGTAAAGTCATGAAAGATATTAGGCTATTTCTCCTTAACACCTTTAGCAAACATATCAAATGTGAAAGAATAGGTGTTAAGGGAAGACATTTCATAAGGAGCCAGAAGCCCTTGCCATAAAGTTTTCTTTATAGAGCAAAAATCATGACTTGAAAAACGGCATTTTTTACCCTGAAATCGGCATTTTTTTGCTAGAGGTCTACCAGTCTCCAGACTCGTCTTCTACGCATTTGCATAAAACACATGTAAAGGTAAGGTATTTAACATAGATGTTTAAAACGAGAAAAGTAACAAAAACTACACAAACAGTTAAGACGGAGAATGGACGTAGTAAAAATAGACTCTGGGTCGTAAGATGTAATCTTTCAGGACTAAAGGCCCTTTATAGGTATGGAACAACTTTCAAGGCAAAGATAGTCACGGTAGTATTTATACGTAAGAGCTTTAACGTGGGAAAATTAAAGAAGCAATTACAAGTCAAATTCATTTAAACGATGACAAAATAGTGGCATACACATTTATGCAAACATTGGTAGAACAGATAAAATGAAGAAGTATATAAAGGAAATTATGAAACATTATTAAAAAGCGTTTAAAGTATTCAATAATTTGGTGTTTTCACTGTCCAGTTCTGAATTACTAAAAGAACACGAAACTTCAGTTTATCTGACGGTGAAAATTTGGGTACATGGCCATGAAAATTGTTTGGTTTCAAGAAGGTATCACTTCAATACTGGGAAAAGGCAGATCAAAGATTTCTAGTATGCACATCGTGTTTACCTCTTTGCATCACACGGTAGACCCGAGTTGTTTATTGAATTAGTCGAGTTATAGCTTCTTCGAACTCTAGTAATTGCTCTTACCACCAGTTGCTCTTATGAGCTGACCACGTGTAATACATCCTTATTCTAGCTTTTTCAAGATTACGTTACATTTGAGTGATCAGCTTGTTTGCCTCTTACGTAACATATATCTCGTTCACGGGTCATTAGACATAGCAGAATTGTAACCAAGTGTCATCTTTCTCGCCGAATTAGACACACTGAATTAATTGACAACACGTAGATCCAAAATCACTCTCAGAAAAGGCAGGTGGACTCTTGCAGCATCGGCAGAAAGGTTGGGTACACACTGTCTTGAAGACGGTTTACATACTTTACAGCTGCGTATACAGGTGTACTTGTTATGAGATTGTCAGATCACCAACTCTCGAAAAATATGAAGATTTCTCTTAAGAAGACATGTGCCTTGGCACTATCTCTCACACTACCTAATCCTTAGACCCTCTTACTCACTTGAATAAGTTTTACTTTCCATTTCAACTATGATAGTCGAAGGATATGCTTTAGCAGAAATCTGAATCATTAATCAGAGTTGTATTAAGATGATTTCTGTTTAATCATTTCTGTAAGCACAACATCAATTAGTCTTCCAATGAATCACTTGTCACTAAATTTGGTCTGTCTCAGCGCCTTTAAATTTTTTGAAGAGTTTGAAACGGGTGAAATCGAAAGCTACTCATAAAAACAAACAAGTAGATATTGTTTAACATGCTTTGTGCAAATGATTTCTGAAAACTTATTTAAGCTACAACGGACCTTTCATCAATTGATGTAAACGCTTTATTTACAGGGCCGTAGCCTGCGGGGGGGGGAGGGAAAACTGCCTCCTGACATTTCCAAACCGTAAATGAAAGTTGGACTACTTTAGAAAAAAACATTGAACTGCTGAAAATTTCACTGTCCAAATTATGATTTCAAAATCGTATATATGGGTTCCTTTTTCTCTAAAATTTCCTGGGGACTTGGCAGCGGGTCCCCGACAAGGAAGTGTTCTATAATGTGGGTTTCTCTTTCTGATAAATAAACCATCTCCCTCCTACAAGATGAACCGCTTGAAGATAAGTTGCGTGTGTTGGAAAGATAAGTACACAAAAAATCAAAAGAAGACAAAAAATGGATACATTCATTTCCAACTATAAGTATAATACAAATCAGTGAAATACAAAATATTTCGGACTGTCTCAGCCCTTCCTCAGTTGTGTATAGGAACTAGTGCAAATGAAAACGAGCCTCACATATAAATAGATACAAGGCCCTCTTTAGAGAACTGCTTGACCGCTCATGAAAGCCAAATCCCTATTTAGACCCATCCTGTGAGTATTTTAAGAGATGACCGTATTTAGTTCACGGTTTCACGGTTTCACGGTTGCATCTCTCCTGTGCGCTTCTAAAATTTCCGTACAACAAAACACATTTTTAAATTGGACAAACTATGCTCAGGCATATTATATATATATATATATATATATAAATATATATATATATATTTATATATATATACTGACTACAAATAAAATAGTCCATGTTTACCTTCAATTATTAACCAAACTCAGTGAGCTTGAACAGTAACATAAGGGGCATAAACAGTCGCCGCAACCTTATTTTGAAGCAATAGCTAAATTTGACAAATATCCTTTTATTTCTTTTCAAGTAGGCCTATCTCTCATGATATGTTAGAATATTTTCATATTGAGGTAAACCAAGTACTTACTCTATACATGAATTTGATAACTTTGTGAGAAACATATTGCAACATGATTCTCAAAGGCCATTCATGAAACAGGATAAACGCGTACACTAATTCCAGTTGGGGTGACTGCATTTTCCCTTTCAATCAAATCTAACTTTTCTTCCTGAAATCTAAATTTGTTGCTATAGCATGCAATCTAAAAGTGAAAAATGTTTAGATGTCTTAAATGTGTCATTTCTCCCATCTGGTAGACATTTCGACCTAACATTTTTGCAAGGCCTACGCTACGGCTATACCCAACCGATTGTGGCTCCCCCAGTGGCGTACTAAGAGTGCCAGGAAGAATCCCGCAATTGATACCAGCCTTATAGGGGTACCCTGCATGCAACAGCAGAAAATTTCAGTGAATAGGCTAATTAAAGTTCAGATCATGTTATCAGTCCAAAAGCTTCACCAAAGAGACCATTTGGAATCTACGAAAACTAAAAACAAGAAAAATGTCTCAAAAAATAGAGGTGCCTTTCCTCACTTCAGGCAACATCCCCTTCAGAAATAGAAAATAGAAAAAATCTCTTAATAATGAGGATTCTAAAGAATATCAATTCAACCCTTTACAAAGCTTTACCAAAGATACCCATTTTGCATCCAAGGCACCTCACATAGACAAAAAGTTCTCAAAGAGTATATGGTATCGTCCTATTCTCTTAGACAACATTTCTTACCTTACTCCCAGCCAAAAAAGGGAAGAAGTTATCACTAAATAATGACAATTTGTAAAGATATAATCAGTTCAAAGCCTCGCCAACGATAGAACAATTTTCGCACCTAAGCCAGGCCTTATATGTACCTTTCACCTAAAAACCTCCCACATGATTCATGTAAAGGTGAAAAAGGAGGGGTCCGACTATCCGACTATCTGTTGGCATTTCACTTGGTGCTCCCCTTAGATGTCATGAACTGCCCCCTAGAGATTTCACCCAGGCTATGGGCCTGATGCATTGCGGTCTTTGAAACAAAATTCGGGAAAGTTAACTGTGGTGTTCACTTGTTGTTAATTGATGGCATGTTTCCTTAGGTGAAATGCACAAAAAACAACTATCCTGCGGTGAGAGAATCAAAGCACTACCCAGGGGCGTATCCAGGAATTTTCAATAGAGGGGGCTCAAGGTTTTATTGATCACTGTCCGGGATAGGGGAGGGGGTGCACCGCTCACCTTTGCAACATTTTTGCTTTTGGAAGAGGGCTGAGATGCGAAATGGTGCTATATTTGACACATTTTGAAGCATTTTCTTTTTTTGCCTCAACATTTTTTCACGCATGACGGCATATAGAGAAGGCGCGTGCCTGTTGCGCCCCCGCCTGGCTCTGCCACTGCTACCGAAAACCGGCAGCCAGGCGATCATGACCGAAAACCGTCTCATCATGAAACTTGGAACCCTGTCTCCACATGGTCTGAACGTTAGACTTGAACTTTTATAAATCAGCAATTCCTGCATTGTTGTTACCTGTGTTAACCACTTAACACTGTCTGTTTTCCTAGACGGTTTGCCCGTGTCCAATTTATTGTGTGTTTTCTAATTGTACGTGTGGCCGTGTCAACAATCAGTTGCATTTTCACCACCTGATGAAGGGTTTAAATTAAACCCGAAACGTCGTGGACTTTTTCACAAACTTTTAGCACTATTTACTACTTCTTTTTTGACCTACTTACTTCAAAAGTGCTACGCAGTACTTTGACCTTATACATATATATATATATATAATTAATAATCAATTAGTGGCAATTCTCCATGCAAAAAACCAAGATGTCTTGTTTGTGGACACCTTGACCCTTCACCTACTTACCTCCACCAGGCCTCCAACATTCTGAGGCCTGGATGTTTTAATTGCGACTCTGACAATGTGGTCTATCTATTGTATTGTGTTAAATGTCCCAGGGCTACTTATACTGGTGAAACGGGCACCAGACGGGTACCAGATTTAGATTACGGTTTAAATGCTGAGCATTTTAATCTCCCCAATCACCAGATATCTGACCTAAAAATGTATTATTCTCTATGGCAAGTTCAAAAACACCCAGGAAAGGATCAAGCAAGAGTTAAAATCCATCATACGACTAAATACCCACATTACCGGGCTTAACAGGAACCTCTCTTTTATGAGCAGTCAAGCGAGAGTCACACCTGGTACTTGTAGTCACTTTGCATTAGCAACTGGAGAAGAGCAGTAGATACGCACGAAATATTTTGTACTTGTTCAGGTCATTAAATTCAAGTTGGAAATGTAGGACATTTCTCAGGAGACGTAGCACGAATCTTGGCCTGTTTTTGCCCTCTTACCGTGAACCTCAAAAGACTTTGTATATTACGTCATTTGTTCCAGCAGAACATTCAATACCGCTTCGGATACAACTTTGTGCATAAGATTAATTCCAAACAGTAAACGAATGTGAAAAAATGAAAATTGGGACTGATCCGGTCCAGTCGCACTTCACTGCCAGTGATACAGATGGTAGTACCCTGCGCAGCTATCCATGCCGTAACACGTAACAGAAGGTGAGGAGAAGCAAAAGAACGAAAGTTCGCCATGCAGATTAAGGCATATTTTCACTATTTCACATCACATGTAACGTGCGCTGTGATTGGCTAAGAGTAATGAACCTGAGTCTTCGTACCTTTCTGTGTTATACTTGATAAGTGCCAGGTATTACTCAGTAATTTACTCTTAGCAAATCATAGCACATGTTACATCTGTATCGCTGGCATTGTTCATGAGGTATGGAGTTTGAGCCGTGACGAATTGCGCGAAGCGATCGGAAATTTTGCATTGAAAATCATTTCCATAACAAAAGTGGAGTGCAGACTTTTGCACCGAGACACTTTCAATTAAAACTTAGGAGATGTAGGAGAAAGAAAGTAGGAGCCACTTGAAAGCCTGCGTAGCCACGTTAATCTTCGTAGCAGTGGCTATGCGTGTCAACATGAACCTACTGATTGCCATGAAGTAAGTGTGTAAAAATTTTGTCGTTCACAGACATACTCAAAATATGTGAAAGGTCAATGAAAGCAAACCTTCATCACAACTTTTGTAACTATAAGTTTTATCAAAAATGGTTGAAAGAAAGGTGGTTGATGTTAGTGCCGCGCTAGCCCGGTTCGCTACCGCCACACTGTCTTGCTCCCTTCTTGTTTTTCGTAGCGATGAGCTGAACGAAAAACTTTCTACCGCTCTGCTGCCTGGTGCTGAGCACACCTTCACTTAGAGTTCGTAGTACATCAGATGACCTTCCACTGTAGCAACAGAGCGCTGTCAGGATACAGCCTTACCGATTTGTTCAATCTACAAGACATTTCCATTCTGGCAGATAATTCAAACAAAAACAAAAAGTTCGACAACCAAATATAAAACACAACCTCCAACAATCAAAGGACGGAGGGCAGCTACTGAAGGCCCTGAAAGAGGCGACAGGTTGCCGGTGTAAAAAGAGACACTTAGCTTTATTATTTAGGGTTATTATTAGGATTATCTCATCGCTCCGTGAGGAGGATGAGATATTATAATCACTTTGCCAGTTGAACTATATTTGGCAATGCCAGCTGAAATTGGCACCGTTGCCATGGTAACGGTTGGTGCCCCCAAGTTACTAGTCTCAGGGTCTAACCCAAGGTGGGGTACCCCAAGGTAACCGAAACTTCATTTCTGTGGGAGGAGTCAAAACGTGTCCGTGTGTGTATCTGTGTGTGCGTGGGTGGGTGAGTGGTGAGAGTGTGTGTGTGGGTGTGAATTTTTGTTTCGCTAATATCTCCTAAACGGCTCAGCCGATTTTTTCATACTTTGTAGCAAGGTACCCTAGGTGGCACATTGTATACTGCATTACCGGAAGTTACTGTCGAAGGTCAAAGGTCAAAGGTCAAATTATGTGAAAATCACTTTTTTTTACAATAACTCCAAGAGAAAACATCCCATTGACATGAAATTTCACACATATAATAAACATATCTAGTACTACAAAATATGTGGTTGCCATGGCAACCAAGGTCAAAGGTTAGGTGATGTAAAGGAAAATACCTATTTTTACATATTTTTAAGCCAAAAAGTGTGTCAAAAACTCCTTGTGGGCGCGACCGACTCTTTTAAACTTGTTGGGGAAGGCACCCTGGGGTGGAAACTTGTGTCTCGCAGACTCTCGGAAGTAAAGGTCAAAGGTCAAATTTTGTGAAAAATTGAAAAATCACTTTTTTTAGTATTATTTGAAAAAGAAACATCCCACTCAAATGAAACCACACACATATAATAAATGTGTCTAGAACTAAACAAATATATGGTTGCCATGGAAACCAAGGTCAAAGGTCACATGACAAAAGGAAAAATATACATTTTCTTATTTTGTTACTACTACTCAACGGCTGGACCAACTCTCTTCAAACTTGGTGGGGAAGTCTACCAGTGTCAAAACTTTTGTCTCCCAGACCCTCAGAAGTGAAGGTCAAAGGTCAAAGTCAAATTTGTGAAAAATCACAATGTTTAGTATTTTTAGTATAATTTCAAAAGAAAATCCCACTTACCCTAAACTTCACACACATAACAAACCTATCTACTACGAGCAAAATATATGGATGTCATGGCAACCAAGGTCTAGTGTCACATGACAGACGGTCAAGTTTACATCTTCTTACTTTGAAAACTACTACCAAGCGGCTGAACCGATTCTCTTCAAACTTGGTGGGAATGTACCCAAGGTTGGGAAAATATGTCTCACCCAGCCCAGAAGTAGAGGCCAAAGGTCAGAGGTAAAGAATAGCTTTGTGGGCCTGTTCTTGGTATACAGACAGAATACATTTCTCTGTGTATCAATCTTAAATATACTTGACGCGCACCCTATCGCGCGTTAAAAGACACAAATGCAGGAATTGCTTCCCCGCAGTAAGCGTGTAAGATACCAACGGGACTTTACGAGTGGTCCAGTATTTTTAGTGTAAGGCGTGTGACCGCACTGTCAACAGAGCCTCGGTACGCGATGGCTGCTTAACACTGATGACAGCAGTATAAATGAACAGTACACAGTATAGGCGTGTCTGTACGGCACTGCCTGTCCATTCCAATGATGTGCATACTAACGCGCGCTAGCATATGTGCACAGATTTTCTGTATAGACCTTATGCATATGATGTCACAAGCAAAGATATTATAGATAGTTCTCACATGACGTCATAGGAGCTTTTCACGTGTAGTTTGTCAGCCATCTCATAGGGCAACCCCGGCATGTACGTACAAGCTTGCCCTATGACATGGCGGTTGCCAAGCCCCAGTTGTGACGTCACTGAGAACTATCTATAAGCAATAGATTCCAAACTTAAAATGGCGCGTTGACTCCCCATGGAGCCCAATATATCGGGGCGGAAGTGCTGATCACTGTTCAGTCGTTTTGGAAACAAACAGGGAAATGAATGTCTTACAAAAAGTATTAATACTTGTTATTTCGAAACATTGTAAATGTAAGAAGTATCACTCCTCAATACTAAATTCCACTTACAAGAATTTTACTTCTTACTGTAGGCATTACACAAAAGTACATTTGAACATGAACGCACAGTTCAAAGACTTTCCGCCTATATTCATTGGTCAGTTTCTATGGTATCTTTAAGTAACGCTCTTTATATGCGCGTTTAATTTCTTACGCGTTCACAACGGGAAATCAACTAGCGCGTTTGTTTCCCGAACGCGGAGAAGTGTGCGTCAAGCATTCCGGATAATACACAGAGAAATGTATTCTGCGCGTATAGAACGCGTGACAAAAGTGCACCCGCGCTATCTTCTTTGAACGATGGAATTTTCTGCAACGCATTCCTATTTTTGTACGCAGATCACAGAACAGAACAGAGCGCATGTCAAATTTACACTTCCGCCCCGATAGTAGCGTCTCCATGAGGAGTCACTGAGCGTAACAGTGTAGGCATAGGAGTTTGGAATCTATGCTTATAATATCTTTGGTCACAAGGAAAAAGTGCGCCCTCCTTTGGAGGAAGATGGCGGAAAAGCGCGTATCATTGCAAGTTACACCAATAAATGCAGACAGCTGATTTGTCAACCATTCATATACGCGGGTAAGTCTACTACACGTGTGGCAAAATCCACGCCGTTCGTGCACGTGTGCTGCATTGTTTTCACCCAAAATGACATCAGTGTGATGTCAATGCATAAGGTCTATAGACCTTATGCATATGATGTCACAATGGAGAAAGTGCTCCCTCTTTTGGAGGAAAATGGCGGAAAAGCGCGTATCATTGTAAGTTACACCAATAAATGCAGACAGCTGATTTGTCAACCAATGCTATACGCGCGTTAGTCTACTACACGTGCGGCGAAATCCACGCCGTTCGTGCACGTGTGCTTCATTGTTTTCACCCAAAATGATGTCAGTGTGATGACAATGCATAAGATCTATTAAGGCATTATAGACATGGGTACCATTGACTTTATTCCCTAATTAACGCATTAGAAACCGAACAGGCTTAAACGCACTCTACAGGTGTATAACGCGCGCGTTACCATACCCACATCAAAGATATTATAAGCATAGATACCAAAATGCCGTACGTACATTGTTACGGAAATTTACTCCTCATTGAGATGCAAATATCAGTGCGGAAGTGTGGACTTGACATACGCGCCTTTCTATTCGGTGATGTGCATAGGAACGCATTACAGAAAACGCCATTTGTTAGAACAGTACAGATTGCGAGAGTATTGTATACGCACAGAATACAGTTCCAGGTATACCCAGAATGTAATACTTTTGCGTCATTGGAAAATAAACGCGCTAGTAGTTGCTTTCATTATGTGAGCGCGTGAGAATTTAAAAGCCGATGTAAAAGTGCGTAGCCTAATTACCATAGAAACTGACCTATGAATAGTCTTTGGACTTCAAACGAGTCATTTTGCGTTCATGTTCCAGTGCACTTATATGTGTAATGCCACGAGGAAGGGATAAAGTTCTTCTTGTAAGGGGTTTTACTGAGAAGTGATGTTTCTTGGGTTTACAATGTTCTGTGTATTAATTTTCAAAACGACTGTGCACTGATTAGCACTTACACCCAGATATTTTCGCTCCATGAAAAGTCGCACGCTGTTTTAAATTTGAAATCTATGCTGCCATCTATACCATATATATGAGAAGTCCGTAGATCTAAACAAGACAAATCTCCTCAACCTTACCAAGTGGATGGCGCTGTCTAGAAAAAAACAACGGGTGTTATACATTTTCGTCACACTAAGAAACCTTAAAGATGTTTCGTAAATAATGCGCCAATTATGGGTATAAATATGCAATATTGTGGAAGCCGAAAAGGAAGGTTGTAAATAAATGATATGCAAGAGTAGTTTATCGTCGTAATATGATCTTATGGCCCTTACAGCTTGGTAAATCACATTAGAGCTAAAGGCTTTTGTTTCCAAAATTTCCAGGGTCACAACGGTAGACACCCACACATTCTATGCTTTTACGGGAGCTTTTTTTCTCAAAACCATGTATGTGCTTCATAAAATTGTTACAAAAATGTAAATTATATCTAAATCGTTTTCTGAGCATCCTTTTCTAAGGAATGAATTACGCCAACATTTTGGGTCACATCTTGACCCAATTTGTGTCCAGTGGAGCCTTAATTGGGCCATTTTTTGACTCAATAATTTTGGGCGTCGGTTCTCTCTTGATCCAGGTTTGGGTCAAACTGACCCAAGCGTCTTTACAGAGCCCTCTCTTAGACTAATCGGACTACTACAGAGCGACCCTAAATAACATTCGCGCCCCTCTGGCTGCAAGCGTGCCCTAAGCTGGTGTTAAACAAGCGCAACAATGTTGCCGAAGCTCAGCTTTTCCTGTTGACCTAAAAGTCTGCAGTCAATATTTTGGATGGGTCTGTAACTCATGTTGATCATACGTACGTTAGAAAACAAAGAAATAAATATAAATGCAATGAAATATGTATTGAACTCCTGAAGTCTCTGAAAGACTAAATCTGGTACACAAAGTTAACTTTATATACTGCACAGATGTTAGTATACAAATAATGAATGTTTATGAGTGTGCTGCTTTGTAGACCTCATTTGTTTTCCATAATTAGACCCAGATAGTAATTTCCGATAAAGAAATTTTACAAATGGTTAAAGGTCTTAAAAGCGATATTTTGCCCCAGAGATATTCCTTGAACTTGTCCAGGGACAGAAGTTCAAATGAGTGTTGCCACTATGATTTGGAAAAACCAAAACTGCTCAATTGCTCAATATAAAGGGATAATTTCTAAATAAAATTCTTTACGCCCCTCAAATTCTGAGTACTCTTTAGTCCCGTTTTCCCCTACAAAATTATTTTACTGCATAACATTTTTATGATTGGGATCTACCAGGTATATAAATCGTCGATCGCTTTTAGGACCCGTGAATGTGTCGCAACAGGCCGGAGGGTAACTACAGTTCGTAGAGAGCGTTGGGAAAATATGCACACTTATACTAAGTCTAAGGCTATTGAAATGTCATCCCCCATGGCTTCCCCTTAACAACTTGGTGGGGCTTTCGGCAACGGAGAACAAGACTGGGGCGGTTCCTGCAGTGTCGACGCCTATGTGACTGCACCAGGCTTGTAGCCTGACAAGGTACTGAATGGGGGCGAAATGGCTTCCAGGGGTTAAAAATTTTTTAAGGGGGCCAAATGTATACAAATGCCATTAAGCCAATGGCAACTTGAAAACTTGCTAGGGGGCGAACAAATTTCAAAGAGGGATTGGCCCCCTTGGCCCGCTTGACTAGAAGCCTGAGCTGCACAATTCCTGCAGGCTCCGAGACTGACTTATGGCACACGCCTTCAAAAAGCACGTTTTCCTTTTCAAACCGAAAATTGTTTTTGGAATGTTAGCACAACCGTTAAGCTTAAACCATATGAAGCTTTGTATTTTCAATCAACGTGCTATGTTCTTTGTTTAAAAGAAAGGGGTGGGTTCCTCTTTCCTCGTACGACATTTCCTAGGCAACATTCACCCTAGTAACTTGAAATAGTGTACCCCGAGCCGGTATCCCAATTCACGAGTAGCTTCTTTCCTCCATGCGACAATATAAACTAATTTGCTATTAAGGAGGATAAGTCATTTGTTTACCTTTCATACTAAATATTTTTTGGCCAGAAATGTTAAGAAGAATGTTTGTAAAGGAGATACAAGAAAATTTGAAAGATTAAGGTAATGTATATAAATAACTTGAAACTTGAGGCGACTGGATATATTCTCTTTAAACTTTAAGCCAAACTCCTAAAACCATTCAGACATCAGACTAAGTTGAATACTTGTTTCTGCCGCCTAGCTTATACCACTAGCCTATGTTTCGCACAAGGCCACATATTCGCAAGAACTTGCACAACTTTCAAACGTCCGGTATTTCTTTTCGAGTAGGCCTAACCATGATCCAACCAATTTAGCTAGTCTATTATTAAAACGCCTGAATGAGATCAGCACCACATGTTCATGACGTAACGCCTCCATAGTAGGCTGTACGGTATATTCCTTATTCATGTCGTATCCCTAGTTTGGAAAGCAAAGAGCTGAGCAAACATAGTCTGACACAGAGTGGTAGCCCACGTACCCGGTATTCAAAAGTCGATACACTGCACTTTGCGTAAACACTTCCACACGATTAAGCACGAGACGTCCTGTACATTTATATATGTCCAGTATACGTTTGTACTTGTTTCGTTGCACAGTCTCTCAAATGATAACAACTGGGATTCTCGACGTATTCCCGAACATGGGGACTTCGCCAGAATTTGTTTCAAAAAGTGATGTTTTCATGCCTTTAATGATTGCAGAAACGAAAAAAAAAATTAACTTTTGTTCAGCACAATTTGAACTATCTATATGAAACATATTATCAAGATTGGTGCAAAACTGAAAGACAAGTAGGGAATTTTACGTTTTCAAACAAAGCCTCCTCCCGACTCCAAATAGCGGCCAAATTAATCGAGAAGAGTCGCAGCATACAGATACTACTTTTGCTAACCTCTCTACTGAATTTCAGCCAAATCTAACGAAAAACAGCGAAATGTCAGGCACTTAAACGCAAATGTTATGGTGACAGACGTTTGCCGTGACGTAGAAGTTTTGCCGTGCACGACAGCAATAGCTCAGCTGAAAGCTTTCAGCTGAGCTAAAAATTACACGGTATCATGTAAAATGGATAAATTCTAATTTTCATATTGAGGAGAGTAGGCCCGTAGCCACACGAGGCCTTGAAGGAGGCGAGATTCCTTCTTCGGGGCGAAGTAGTTTTAGAGGTGTGAGATATACTAAAATGCATTAAGGTGATAATAAGTTTGAATTATCTAGCGGACGAACTTTCTCCTGGCCACTCTTCTCTTTGCTACGGGGTTGGGGAAAAGGCACGTTTAATATAGACATGTTCTAACACGGAAATTTTCGGCAGGTGGGTAACAAGGTGTAAGCAGAGCATCACCATCAGTATACCAAGAAAAAGTTGCCAAAATGCTTATCAAATCACCGGAAATGGTTCTTACCGTGCCTTGCAAGTAGCATCTAAACAACCTTTTGGGGTTGTTAACAAAGTCAAGGTTGACTGCCCCTCCTCCTCCTAACGACCTCGCTTTATGGCAACCCCCCCCCCCCGGTTTTATTACCACAATACAGAGAAAGTGTAGTGACGTCATCTCGACCGGTTGAAAGACGGTTAAGGTATCGTAACTTAACTCCATATTTAGCAATTCACAAGAAACACAAGGAATAATCCAGACACCCAAACTTGTACATTTACACAAACAATTTATTTATTTACATTGCATTAACATTGCAGGTAACGATGAAGTTCATCTGTTGAAAAATGAGAAATCAAATCACAAATCAACGACAAAGAGGTACTATATATGGTCATGACTTAAGTACTTTTACACTTTAAAAGCTTTGTGACACCAACAGAGGAAGTGGAGGGCAAAAAGAAAATTAGACTCCTATTCAATTACTTCACAGTGGATGGATAAGGTTTCTCTCATTGACAAGAGTATTTCTCTATTGTATTCTGGCAAGTTTTTATTTGTTTTATCTACGTGGTTTTGCCAAACTCTCTTATATTTGGAGGTTAAAGAAAAGTTTCTTTAAAAAGAAGTAACACATTTAGATTAAAAGCGCATCCCTCATGCAAATGCATTGCCATTCTAGCAGCCAGTTAGCTTTGAAACGGTCGATTCCTGACTATATAAATGAGGTCAATTGGGACATAGCTTAGGGTCGATACTGTCAATCAAGGCACTAGCCAACAAAAGTCAAAGGTCAATTTACCGTTACTGATGACGTCAGGGCCGTTCTCTGCAGGATAGATGTTTTCCACAAAGAAATATAAATCTGTTGAAAAAAGGTTTGTATTTCGTTAGCATACTATAAATGTGGGTTTACACTGATATCATTTAATGGTTTTACTCCACATCCTCAAGTTAACAAGAAGAGAAATATCTTAATCAGTACAAAATAACCTGTACAGATATCTAAAAGCCTCTTTTAATTTGAAATTATACTGTTAGCGAATTTAAAACCTTTGACATCTCATTGATATCAAGTGGTGTTTGGTACTATCAAAGAGGTTATAAAGTCACCATGGTATGCCATTATGAATATCTCACGCTAAAAGACATGGTCCGGAAGTGACAACACTACATCTTCTCGACCATTGACATTTGACCTCGAATACAAACTTTTACTTACTAACCTTTTCGTCTGAGTTTCACTTGTGATGATTCCCACTTAGAAGACCCATCTGTGAAAAGAAAAAAAAACAAAAATGGTTTCCTGGTTAACTTGAGAGAGCACCTTTACACACAGTTGCATTATTCACTTTAAGAGAGCAGCGGTCGGTTGAGCCCAGATTTGCTTCAGTCTTTTTTATGAAGAAGGCTCCGAGTTATTCGTAAAAACTACCCATGATGCGTAGTAATCAAAATCCAGCTTAAAAGTATGGTCTGGTGACCAAATTTGATGCTTTCAAAAAAAGCAGAAAAATTTTCTGTGTTAGGAAGTGAAAACCCCATCTCAATAGCATCTTGCATTTGGAAGATACGAATTTTTGAAGAAATGCTACATTTTTAGTTTCCGCTGTGCATGATGGGAAATCTGTGATGTCATCTGGGCAAATTGATTTGATGTAGCTTTTGTATTTCCTTATAATGTTGACATCACTATATTGAATATTCCATAACTTTATTTGCTGTACCATAAGTATGGAACAGTTTTTCACTATATCTACACGGAAAAACATCTAAACATTCCAACGGTATCAAGTTTCAAGGACAAACAAGGTAGCCAATTATAAAGAATAACAAAAGGAATCTGAGTCAATTTGCCCACTTTCGATCATGTTCTGTGACCTTGAGGAAGCTTGGAGGTATTTCTTATTAAAAGTAACCATCCTTTAGGAAGGGATATCTTGAGTTAGGAATGGAGTTTTGGGATGGGGTTTGGATTACATGTAAAGAAAATTTTTTATCTTTCATACAAGACCCCTACAAAATGCCACCAGACAATGCCTTTAAAGCTAGG
>JAIZAY010000520.1:0-42011 GCA_029531755.1 Holothuria leucospilota
CGGCATGTCTTGAAATTTGAGTTTATTCTGTCTGTTTTAGAGAGTGGTGTCGGTCTGTTATATTTTGGGGACTGCAGTAGGCTATTACTAATAATTACAAATCTCTTGATTCATAACCGGATAACGAAAAAACTCGGCAGGGTAAACTGTTTCGGTTTCGGTGCTGCAGTAATACGTACAGTGAGTGGAACTGGCAGGCAGCCAGCGAAACACTGTGCCACGACTCGATCATAGGCTAGTTCCAACGATTTTCCACTGACACTTGCACGAAAGTAACCTGAAGTTCATATTTGTTGACTGCCTTGACATAAAACTTTCCGAAACTAAAGTCCCCTTTCAATTGCTCTCTCCTAAATGCTTCTCTCATGCCTCGAATTGTTGTGGTGTTTGTGCTTTTAACCTCACCTAACAGTCCTCAAATCCGATACGGTGCCATATGGCGCCGTAACGAATTGCACTCACCCCATTTGCCACCAGCTGACGTCTTGTTCAGTATCGCCTTCGCCTTTCTGATTTCAAATCCAAGAAAACTCACTTTTCCGACAGTCCAACATTCCTGTCCGATCAGGGAGTTGCCATTAGAGGGCAACTCCCTGGCTCAGATCCGCCATTCCAAAGAAAGTGTTAAATTTGATTCACATGGTACCTACTACGAAACAGTGCTGGTGATACATTGTGTAGTATCAGGTATGTTGTGTACTGTACCCATGCAAGTAATACTTCCATGCTGTACCTGTGCTGTTGCGTTGTGAATGTTTGTACATGCAGCTACTTATCATGACACCAAGACGAAAAACCTGCGTGAAATGCATTTAATTGACTAAAACAATTGGTAAGCACGAAAAAAGGGATACACTGTAAAAATTGATTAACACTTTCTTGTAACAGATAATAAACGCGTCTTGGCGTTTATGTAACAGAAAAAACAATAAAATACATAACCAAATTAACCGTCTAAAACGCCAACTAAAACACATTGACGCCACTTAACGCCATCTCGTAAACACGTTTATGCGTTTATTTCATGATTACTGTAAACATCAAGTTGTTTTTAATAAAGAAAAATTAACATATATATATAAATCATGTAAACGTGTTTGCGGAGTGCACTTTATTTGACGTCATTATCCTTATCATGTGTTAATATTCGTTCAGTCATTTACTGTGCGTATCCATTTTGTTGTTCGTTTTCTAATTCTTAAACGCCATATATGTGTTAAAAAATGAAGACGTCTATTTTCACAGTGTAACAATTCCAAAATTTACAACTTTTCACGCAGGTTTTACATTGTATCGACCTTGGTAACCGGTACAATGGAATGCAAACAATGTATCAAATGTCCGAAGGATACCACGGCAAACAACGACCAGTTCCTAAAGTGACGTCACATGACGTAACAAGATTTTGAAAATTTTCGGGAAGACTAACTTTTCAAGGCTGGAAGAGAGTGTATTTTTTCTCAATTTTCGAGCGGAAAAACAAGTTGTAAACAAACTGATTGGTTTATTTTCGTTGTAGGAAACGTATTCCTAAAGATACCAAAGGGTTTAAACCGTTAATTTACACGTGGCATAGCCACTATAAGACATTCGAACTTTCGGTCTTTGATCAAGACTCGATATTTCCTATAAGGGGGCGGTCCGCACTCGAAAGTAGGAGAGATATGTCAGACAGGAGAATCCAATGGCGGAGAAGCCGTCTCTGGAGCGTGAAGGGTTCAGGGAGCCAGTTATAGGGTCCCTGGTGGGTTCAGTGAATATGCGAAGGTGAGGGAAGGAAGCCGAAGCCCTAAGGGGCTCCGGGCCATTTCCAACTTTGTTTGCTAGACAGTTTACAAGTATTAGGGGTTGGTGTGTGTTTCTTGTTCGAGTCCTTCACATATTTTAGGAAGAAGCCCATACTTTTGACTCCCCGGCTATAGGGACCTTACAAACATAATCAAACGTCAAAGAAATATATGGCTTACCTAGATATTAAGCCCGACCTGGATCTAGGACAGTATTATTAAGTGGGCACAGTGGATAAGGTACCTGCTTTATACTTTGTTAGTAAAGCTAGAGGGTCTACAAAAATACACTTAGTTACTTTCGAGGAAGTCTACTTCCAGGCCACAAAGAGCAGTGTGCAGGCTGGGCATTTGAAACATTTAAAGCGAGTCTCACCTGTGTAGAGTGTCACAGATAACTTCGACTTGGTTTGCTTTGTGAGGGCTCACTTCGGAAATAGCGGGTAGCACTCCTCAGGTCTGTTGTGTCACTAATCCTTTTGTAGACAATAGTTGGGACATGAATTAATCCCCTCATGCAGGCGAGATATGTGTATAAATTTGCATAGCAATTGTGGGCGAGATTGTAATACAAATTATGCTGTGAGGGTAGGGCAAAGTGCCTTAGTATGATACTAGTTGCGAGTCTTCGTCGAAGGGAGGAAGATACAACGGCGCGTTCAGTCCGTGGGCTTTATAGCTTCTGGGTATAGTTTTACCTGTTGCAACTCAGCCCAGTATGAGCTGCATATGCTCGGGCAAGTGTTATTAGGCCGAGAACCTCTACAATCAAAGAGGGGAAGTGCCGTGAGTTTTAGGCCGAGAACCTCCTTTTCGAGGGAAAGTGCCATTCCTATAAGGCCGGGAGCCTGTTTATAGTTTGTGCCTCATAATCGACTAGCTGTAACTTCTAAAAACTTTCAAAGGGTCCAGGCGTGAGACTTAGCTGATGAAGGAGATTAAAAGGGACAGGTCAGAGCCCAAGATTTAGCCATATCTTGTAAGTTGTGTTCTCCTATTTTTTGTATTAAAGTTGTAATGATACTAAGGTGGTTGTAAAAGTTTTAAGGAACTGTAGTGCATGTGTAGTAGCGTCGTAGCACAAGGTCGCCGAAAGTCACGGCTTAATTTTATTCTAAAAGGAGTTAGAGGCAACTGCATTATTTTAAAAGAGAAGTGAAGGAAGAGGCATTAAAGTTATGGGTAAAAGAGTCTTATAATTTTCATGTTAATTTGTAACATCGGTACATGTATAATGCAAAGTCAATTGATATGACGTCATACGACTGCAGGGGTGCGTTGAGTGTTTAGCTTCTTTACTTAAAGGAGGCTTATGTTATGTAGGCTATACACATTCTAAAATTATGTAAAAGTCAGCAAATGCTAGTGAAAGGTTGTTCTATTATTCTGAACAGGGGTTCCGGGGTAGGAACCATCTCACAGCCATAGCCGCCTGAGGAGGACTAGGACTATATATTGATGTTTCTCGACGACTCGATCGTGGAAGTACCGCGTATAGGACCGTTCACGGTACCCATAGGATAACATAGCTTTTCGCACCTTTTAAAACGTCGTCGACTAATTTCGCCACCAAAACGGCTACCTTAGGGAAATAAGTTGAGCTTCAGAGCGGCACACCAAATATGACGTCATCAGCTGGTCGAGCAAGCGAACTAGAAGACTTCAAGTAACGACCGCCAATAACCAGGTTTCGTAATTTATGTTGTAATATTATTTAAGTGTTATTTAGGTCTTTGTAATTATATATTGTTCTTCTACATACCTCGTGTTTATATGTCATTTCTTGTGTAAGGCGTTTCGAGTTCCACAGCTAGAATTTTATTAGGCTTTCTTAACGGGACCTATTATCACTAGGCGGACTTGACCTGTGACATAGAGTAATCTGCCTTCGCATACAGTTTATTTTGTACTGGATGCATTAGCGGCTCGCCATAGGGGCACGGGGGGCATTTGCCCCCCCAAAAGTTTGCAAAGCATGGTCTTCAATTTTCAAAAATAAAAATGATAAATACAAAAACATGTAATTCGAGATGGGTTAGGCCCTCCCTTTTCCTTGAGTGGGCTTAAAATTGAAGAAGCGAATAACTTTCCAATGCAATGCGAATGTTAAACATTAACAAACTGCTTTCAAAACGACATTTTTTTCGGCGCGCTTTGCGCGCGTTTTCTCAGTTGCTTGTTTGCAACTAAATATACTTCAGACATCACAAATGGACCTGCCGTTAGTGCGAGCTAAGGTAATTAATCAAAACAAATGATCGCGCTGTGATATTTGTAATCTGATTAGCTTAGGCATCATAATGTCATTTACAGAGTGTAACGGTAATGCTGGAGTGAAATGCCCATAGTTCTGCAGACACTTCAGAGCTTTCGGGGTCATTAGATACACAACCCATTAGTCGTGTTGATTATCATCCACGACTAAAAGCAGTTTTGCCCGGGTGTCACCTGGCCAGATTAGCATAGGTATTTGTCTACAAAAAGTTGTAACGGGCATGTTGTCTAAAAGTATTGTGTTTCCCATAGAAAGAGAGGTTTCCCTTCCTTTGTCCAAAACTGACAGCGCCGTTGGCCCACGAGCGGTCTTATGACTGTCAAATGGCCTGTTATAAGCAAAAGGTTCTCCACCTCTGTGCTAAAGTATACCGTCGTTTCAATTGATTTAAAATAAACACACCAAACAGTCAATCTAAGCTCAGTGTGATGAGACTTTTGACTAGTGGTCTAGCTATTTGTATATAGGATGAGACGTCGTTCTGAGTTAGGGGAATTCCCCCCCCCCCCTTAAAAAAATTGTTTCGGACGGTACTGAGATCCAAAATACTAGTGCTATCACTTCATCGTTTTCAAGTGTCTTCATGCTCGAAATTTTCGTTAGTTTAAGAGAACAATCCAGAAAACCAGCATTTTATGGCTTCTTGGCAAAGCTGAAACATATTGTGACACAATAAAATGAAACAGTAACATATTTAAAGGTAGGGCTCATTTTATACAAATGGATCAAGCCGCCTTGCCCATTTCACCAGGCTCTTACTCCACCCCTATGGTAGTACGGTAGCGATCGGTTGATATGGTTGTATTTATTTTTAAAGTAGTCAGCTCATGACTTACTGGCTGAAATGGTTTTTGAAGAGCTTTGAAAACTACATGGGGCATCGCTGTAATACATAATAATAACCATAGGCCTACTCTCATAGGCGTAAGAGGCGGGGGCGGGGGGCTGAAGCTCCCCCAACAAAATATTTTTGTGAAAATTCGGGCAATATTCTGAGAATTTTTCGGGAACCCACTGAAAAAAATAATGCAATAATGTAGCTTAAGGGAAATCGATACTTTAAAAAACTTCCTTGGTAATTAAAATATAGGTCTGATTTGACTTGCACCATCATCTAGGCCTATATATTCGGTATTTATTCACCAGTGTGTTTTTAATGGTTAAACTCATATATTATGATTATCAGTGGTGTATTTGAGGAGCCATTAGGGCATGCCCCCGTCACTGACGCCGATTTTTTTAGTACCTAAAATAAAACAAAATTTTACTTCAAAGGTAGCATATGTGGCACCAGATTGCATGTAAGGACACCTAACTTTTCAAAAAATTTCAAAGGGTA
The DNA here is from genome assembly GCA_029531755.1 of Holothuria leucospilota. NCBI lineage: Eukaryota > Metazoa > Echinodermata > Holothuroidea > Aspidochirotida > Holothuriidae > Holothuria > Holothuria leucospilota. Next base: position 5,402 of record JAIZAY010000520.1, read on the forward strand.
GGGGGTGATGCCTATTTTTTCTTTTAGTACTAAAATACGTACGGTACATTTTTTCACACAAATTTTACTTCAAAGGTAGCATATGTGGCACCAGATTGCATGTATGGACACCTAATTTTTCAAAAAATTTTCAAAGGGGAGGGGGTTCCCCTCCCCTTAGACCCCTCCCCCAGGCCGGCGATCACACAGCATAGTGCCTGCCCCACCCCCATGAGAGAAATCTTGGCTACACCACTGATTATTATCATCATTATTGTAACGACTTCCCCAGAATTATAACCAATATGGAATAGGTAGTAACGTGGTAAATTATTGTATGTAATTGGCATGCGGTGTGATAACGGATGCATGCCTATATGATATGTACATTAACATTTTGAACGCGCGCGGAGCGCGCGGTAATTTTTGTTTCTATTTTTCTGGCAGATCGTTACAGCCCCTACAGCCCTCCTCCCATCAACTTGGGCCCCTACGCCTATGCATACTCCCATTGAGGCTATTGTACTATCCGGAGCTGAACATTAATATTGCTGAGGGGGTCTTCCGAAACTCCCTGAATACGGACTTGAGTTTGCCCCCCCAAACAAATTTCTTAGAGCCGCCCATGACTGGATGCAATGGTTTCCCGTTTCATCTTTGGGGAACGAGTCGGCGGTTACTTTGTTACAATATCTGCTTCCTCTTCGAGTCTGGGAATACGGATGAGCAGAAGCCACGGCAGCACATACTCTGTGTTTACTTTCTTTCAACAACAGTCTCATGGTGACTTAAACCAAGGGACACTGGCGGGGACCTAGACTTCGCTGTAATTGCCAGTCTGCCCCTAATAATGAGAAAAAGGTAATCATGGATGCGCGGAAAGAGCACCGAAAAAAAATATATGTAACACTTGTGAGTATTGATTAATTTCATTTTCCATTTCCTTCAACAACGACAATACCCAAATGTTTAGTGATTCCTTCCCGAAAGGCAATGCTTCTTGAGATATCATGTTTTACGACTGCATGGGGTCCTTGCTAACAGCATGGGTCATCCAGCTGCTGCATATTTGATCGATCACAGTTACATACCAGTTTTTCACACTTTGACCTCCTCTGACCTTAATTGACCTCCACCAGAAAATAAGGCTCTTCCTCTCAATATCAAAAATCTATATCGCAAATATGATAAGTAAAAGAAGTCAAAAACTTATTTAACAGAAGCTGAAATAAGTGTCCGCATGGGATTTGAACCCGGGCTGTGAGAATAGGAAATCAAGCACTATCTACTACAATATCGACGTACACGTTGCTTGTTAGCTGTTTTTAATTTTAATATGGTCACAGCATCCTTCTCACAAGTCCATCATTAGGAAATTAAAACTGGAATTACTTTTGAATTTACCAGAGTTATACTTGTGAAAAAATGTGTTTGTTCTACGTTTTTTATCCTTGTAATGGTACAAACATTCAGCCATGCCTTTTCGCTGGCCACGAAACGACATAACATGGAGGTAAGGCCCAATGAGATATCGTGTTAAAGTACAGTTTACAAGACTTTCGTAGTTTAGTATCTGGTGACCTCAGATTACCTTAGAACTCCACTAAAACCACCAAGGATCTTTCTCTCAATATGACAAATCTATATACCAAGTCTGAAGAGTATCCGTCATTCCTATCTTGAAATAGCGAGTTTACAAATTTTTCGGTGTTTGACTCTGGTGAACACAAATGACCTCTGAAGTCCATAAGAAACCAATATGAAAATTCCCGGCAACAATGCACATCCATACAGGGCCTACTCAGTTTAAAAAGAATCTTTCTTGAGATGCCGTGTTTACAAGCTAGGCATATACATTATACTCACACACACACGCATACATACATACACACCTATACATACAGTCGCCAACGTAATTGCATAGATTCCTTTTGCTTTATGTAAGAAATCAAAAAGGAAGCAACTATTTTTACTCCCGGTCTGCTTTCATATGGGGAGCAGGGTAGCGTTTTATACCAAAATCGGCGTTTTTACGACTGCAGATTGAATACTCACGACCATAATTAAGTTTCCATCTTAGATATTAAATCCACTGTAACTAATTGTTACGATCCAAAGTGCAATAGAAAGTTTAATATAAACTTACTTACCAGCGATGTTCTTTCAATTGGCTTTCAAATATGTTTCAAATCCTGTATATTTTAACGTGTCAATAAAGTTTTATTTTTGTAAAACTAGTACTTATAGAAAACACAATCATCGATGCTCAAATTACTCTGTTAACGATTTCCCATAGCTGTGGTCGTTTACGATAGAAATTGTATGCATTACGACCAAATATTTTGGGCGACGTAAAAAAATACATTCCCTGTGAAAAGTTACGACCGATTTTGAACACAACGCGAACCCTGACGGGGAGTATAAGATACAATTTCCCTCATCATATTTCAAGGGGGATGTATCCCCTCATTCCCCAGGGTCACCAACCCCGGCTGCCGCTGGGAATGAGAGGTGTCACAAGTAGTTTATTAGTAACACCTCGTGTCCCCAATACACAACTCATTCGGTGTCGACCACATATCCGAGGGATACGACACATGTCTAACTCACGCACTTCCGTGCGGGATACACCCGACCCGTCCACTCCCCCTTACCCATTTGCCCATGAAGGGGCCCCATTTTTCAAGGTTTGTCAGCCTTACAGTTATATATAGTTGTAAGTGGTTTACATTCCATATTCCACTCTGCAATCTTTTGTTTAAAAGCAATCCCTTTCCTGTGCCACGTTAAAATTGCCCTTGTGGTGGCAATCAAGTTCTACTTGGGTGACATACCATTTAGCCGTTTGAAAGACCTTTATGCAAACTTACTTCCTATAATTTGATAATACTTACTTTTGCAATTTTACCGAACTATAATGCAAACTTGATGTTTGGTGACTAAATCGTCGTTTGTACAAGTACTTATTTCTATCTTTACTTTTTAATTGTAACAAAAAATAAGGTGGTGGTTAGCATGTAAGAAACTAACAAGATTGAAGAAGGTGTCTTGAAGTCAGTGAATGTACAGCTCAATAATCGAGTTCGATATTTGAAACTTACAATGCATGCCTGTTGGTAAAGTCACATACCGATTCTACGACATTTGGCTCATTCATACACACGGTTCACTTGGCTGCTTTCATCGTTTTTTTGGGGGGGGGGGGAAATTCAGCGTTACCCCACTGAACCTTCCCAGTTGTAGTCAAAACTTTTAACATAACATATTGTTCAAAGCAATCACTTCATTCCACAACTTATGTCCGAAAACATGATTGCAACTCAAAGATTATGTGCACTAGTACAGAATCTTATAGGTGATCTCTGTCGTTGGCACAACAAAAGTGCAATCCTTCCCGGCATACATTGGTATTTTACAATCAAAAGGGCTAATTCAAATATCGGTTGTTCAGTTTTTCCATTTCCTAGACCATTATTTTATGTCTTAGTAAAATCGATATGTTGTAGAAAACATCACACGTCTACACCATGCCAACCTTCGGCCAACACATGGAGCTTGATTAATTGCTACCCATTTCCTTAAAGAAGGAAACATGAATTAGATTCTAAGGTTTTATTGATCTCATTCGTTAAAGAAACCGTTTCATTATCTGATAATTGAATACAATATCTTTGTTTCAAGGTGTTTCAAATCAGCCCCTAAGTGCCCAGTTAACCATTTGGACCAGCACCCCCATACCATGCCGTTGCAACCCAAGGTCAACCGCGAACCGTACCCTTTAATAGCCTGCAACAACCTTTCTTTCATCAAACTGGAATGATAGGAACCACTGCAAACCCAACCAACATGGCAGAAACCACCGTAATTGGAACCAACACGAGCTATGTGGGAGCCACTGCCACAAACAAAGCATAAAACTAAATTTCATAATACAAACTATTTTGGAGTGTTTTTCCTTAGGAATTAACACCTAAGTTCAGTTACCGTCACTTATTACCTTCTATTTCCTTATCTTTTACTCAGTCCTTTTCTTTTACTCAGTCCTTTTCTTTGTTTGTAAAAAAACGCGTTAATGTAATTTTTTATCATACTAAGATGATTAACTGTAGAATGCATATCTTCGTAATGTGGGAAAAGTTTGGGACTTTCTTCCACAGTTCTCTTGAACAGCATTTAAGGGTCCTAACCACTTAGGAACAAAGACATTAAAAGCATCGGTTGGACAAAGTCATAACTTCCATAAAACAGATTAATTTTCGAACACTTTCCGTGTTTACTTAATGTGTATCTGAAAAGAAAATCAGGATGCGGAAGGCCCGGATCTCGGTACATAAGTACTTCGGATGTACAAAACATCCTTTTTAGAAAAAGCTAACAAATCAACAAGAATTGGATGCCATATTGTCTTCAGAAATGTAAAATAAATCGAGAAAGGCTTTTGGAAGAAATTAACTTATTGCAGTGATTAGGCATATATATGTCCAAGACAGTCGCAACAGGGACAAGAAGTGTTTACGGAAAGAACAATAAGGGGAATATGGGAAAAGGATTTTTAAGGACGTTTCAATTAACATTCGGTCCTTTTAGGCTCACGTAGACGCAAATATAAACGTCATTAACATTTACGAAAAGACTTTGGCATTTGTTCCTAATTCATCAAAACTGTTGGTGTCTCTTAAGTATTCCATATTTACCACACAGTTCGTTTTGCTCTGTAGAGACATTCGAAGTAGCAAGGTTACTATAACAAAATTCTCTAATGGTTGTTCCCAACCCTCCGTCTTTGTCATTTTTTTTTTCTTAAAATAATGGTAATTACACAGAATTTCACCACTAAGTGGCAACTTGTAAATATGCTCAAGGTAGCGTTAGACTTCTGGTACATTTAAACTTTTTAAACCTTTCCTAGGAATACTTGTTTTATCACGCATGTAACATTTTTAAGATTTGAATAACTTTTGTTGACCAAATGTAAAATGTAATGGTACTTGGAATATCTTAAATGGTAAGAAAAATCTTCAGCTTCTATCTCTAGTGTACTTTGTTGATAATTTCAACAGTTACCTTTGCTGTTAATGCCATTTCTTCCAAAAAGGTTCAAAAATAAATAGCTTTCTTTCTTAAAATACCTTTCTTTCTGAGACAAGGATATACTTGTAGTTATTCAAAGAAAACCTCGCAAATTTGCCTTAAAGTTTCTAAAAAGTATCTCTGTAATTCATGCTTAAGATTTATTATTTCTAGGGTAAATACTAGTTTTAAATTTGAGTCAAGGTAGTTGGGAAGTTCGTGATCCGAAATACAAGTTTCAGATGAATCCTGTATTATATCAAGCAATTAAAGCTAATTCAAGGAGTGTAATCCAGTATCTCTACTTTGACTGCGCTTGCAGTCACTGTTACATTGATGAGTACTGATGGACGAGAGACAGTTCTTGAAGAAAGGTCAACACTTCGTGAACCTTATACTACTACTACTACTACTACTACTACTACTACTACTACTACTACTACTACTACTACTACTACTACTACTACTACTACTACTACTACTACTACTACTACTACTACTACTACTACTACTACTACTACTACTACTACTACTACTACTACGGGGACTAAGTTCTCTCATGAGAAGATAGCACTTTGCATGTACCTATCAAATAGATCAGACGTACCTACCACTGCAAACTTTATTTACATTGATATATACGGAATACATGTATACAGAAGAAAAAGTCTTAAGACAATCTTTGGGCCTATTTAGTAGAACACGTAACAACTCCAAAAATCATAGAAAAAGGATTGGAAAGAAAAAAATCACCAGGTAAAGCATTTTAAAAGCACAGGCCTCCACACAATCGGTCAGATGCCAGAACAGGGATTGGTTTCTGCAGTACGGAAGCGAAATGGAGTCAGCAAAGATAACATTAATATTTTCAACTGTGTATGAGTGTAAAGTCATGTAAATTATTAGGCTTTTTCTCCTTGACACCTTTAGCAAACACATCAAATGTGAAGGCATAGGTGTTAGGGAAAGAAATTTCACAAGGAGCCAGAAGCCCTTGCCGTAAAGTTTTCTTTATAGAGCAAAAGTCATGACTTGAAAAACGGCATTTTTTACCCCGAAATAGGCATTGTTTTGCTGGAGATCTACCAGTCTCCAGACCCCGTCTTCTACGCATTTGCATAAAACACATGTAAAGGTAAGGTATTTAACATAGATGTTTAACCCATTAAAAAGTAACAATAATCTTCACAAACAGTTAAGAAGGAAAATAGACGTAGTAAAAATAGACTCTGAGTGGTAAGATGTAATCTTTCATGACAATAGGCCCTCTACAGGTGTGGAACAACTTACAAGGCAAAGATAGTCACGGTAGTATTTATAAGTAATTACTTTAAAGTGGGAAAATTAAAGAAGCAATTACAAGTCAAATTCATTTAAACAATGACAAAATAGTAGCAAACGCATTTATGTAAACATTGGGAAGAACAGATAATATTAAGTAGTATATAAAGGAAATTATGAAACATTATCGAAAAGCGTTTAAGATATTCAATGATTTGGTGTTTTCACTGTCCAGTTCTGAATTACTAAAAGAACACGAAAATTCAATTTATCTGACGGAGTAAATTTAAGTACATGGCCATGAAAATTGTTTGGTTTCAAAAAGGTATCACTTCAATACTGGGAAAAGGCAGATCAAAGATCTCTAGTGTGCATATCGTGTTTACCGCTTTGCAGCAAACGGTAGACCCATGGAGCTGTTACGGATGGAGTAAAAGCAGAGAACCTCAAATGCGATAAAACACTCATCTAATCCTTTAAATCAAAGACAGCCTCCCTCTCCCCAGTCTCCTCGCCTTTCATAACTTTTGTTCACATAAGCCGGTGTAGCGGGAAGATGTGTCTCCCGTGTAAAAAGAGTCCTCTTAGCAGTACCTCCACAAAACAAAATCCATGTACTGAAGACCATCAAGTATGGTACATAGTATTGTTACAGTCTTCACAGGGAATAACTAACTAACAGGATTAAACATTTTGAGGGTATATACCTGCCCATTTTTTAACTAGTGACACCGGGGTATCATGTCAGTCTACTCGTTTAACGTGAGAGAAAGTCAACATACTCAAGTTGGTATCACACTGTTACTGTCTCTACCCAAGACAACCTTGTTAAAATCATCATTACAGCGGTGAAAGACAAATAATTTTCTTTAATAACCATCACTTCACGAAAACTTGTATGAAATATAATATAGGATTTAATTATAGGCCTACACATGTACAGTAATTTCATTTTTTATCAGAGACAATGATAAAAAGTGGAAAGACTGAATTTATGCCATAAGCTCTGAAAATCAACCCTGAAAAATTAGTCTGTGTCCCACCGGACGATATTTCCAGGTTAAGTCCTGGAAACAGTGTCTGGAGAGACAGTTTTTCCCACCACATTAAGAAATTGTGTCCCGTCAGACACATTTTACTGTTACCATCTTTTCCGGACAGTAATTACAAACAAATCCCACTATTAAATACTGTCCTTTTTTGCCACTGTCCGCTAGAAACACACAGTGTTTTGATTATCCGCAATTGATTTTGGCAACGATAAACTGAGGCGTCAGTATATGGTTGGCCGCGGTGGACATAAGACGGACTGAACTCAACGCGTAGAAAACAGACCATGAACCAATCAAATCCACGGATCGTTGGTTATACCATTACACAATGGGATAGACTAGAATCCATTGAAAACAGAGGGAACTTATGAAATGATTTTGGTTTGATTTGATTGATTATTAATACTCTTCCACATGGCGTAGTGTGTAGTGGTACTACATTAAAGTATTTTACAGTGTTTTAAACCGGTAGTTTCTCAATACATTAAAGTAGTACTTACAAACACGCTCACACCATTAGCTGAAAAGGCAGACAGTGTGTTTGGGACGCCTGCAGACCAAAATACACACGAACAGCGAACATTCAATAGAAAACAATATCCGTTTCAATAGAAGGGGGCTACAAGCAGAGGAAAGAGTAAATGTACATGGAATTTCAGAATTTCAGGTCGAATTTTCGGATACACGCATGTTGCAAAGAGAAATGTGAGAGAAATGTGTCATTTTGGACCCGCGTGGGTTAAATTGAAAACCGGTAAAACTGCTTCACCTTGAAAGACCGGGGCTTACAAAATAATGCACTTAGTTTTGACTTTACAGAGTTTCATGCAAACAAAACAGTCAGTTGTGGTACTATAGACAGTGGTGTACTTAGGGGGGCCATTGGGACATACCCCCTCACTTATGCCGATCTTTTTAAGTTCCTAAAAATACGTTAACTTTTTTAACACAAGTTTTACTTCAAAAGGTAGCATATGTGGCACCAGATTGCATGTATTAAGGGCACCTAATTTTTCAAAAATGTTCAAAGGGGGAGGGGACACCCCATTAGCCATGGTCCTCCCTCACTAATGCCGATTGTTTCTTGTTTTAGTTCCTAAAAATACGTACATTTTTTAACACAAATTTTACTTCAAAAGGTAGCATATGTTGCACCCGATTGCATGTAAGGACACCTAATTTTTCAAAAATTTTCAAAGGGCAGGGGACCCCACCCCTTAGACCCCTCCCCAGGCAGGCGATCACACAACATACTGCATGGCCCCCGTGAGAGAAATCCTGTCTACGCCACTGACTGTAGGATTGCCTAGTTAACTCAGAATAAAGACTCGGGTGTTAACGCCTCCCTGGTCAGAAAATTAGGTTTGCTTGAGTGGTTAAGTTCACGTTCTGATTACCCGCAGGGATGAAGAAAGATTTGTATTGTATACAGAAAACCTTTCAGTGATGTTTCCGCCCAGATCTTTGACTCTCTGTGCATTCCCTGGTCCATAGGTTGCAGCGCCAGAGGGGGCTGGGGAAAACTGCATCGCCGAAAAAAATTAAGAAGAATCGGGATACCGGGAAAAAGAAAAGAGAAGGAGAATAATTAAAGGAAAAGAAAAGTAAAATAAAGCCGGGAAAATCAAAACGACAGACAAGAAAAGAAATAATATGAATAGGGGTGATAACTGAATTTAGGTAAGGTGGGGAAGAGGAAATTGGCTTGGTAAATTTGCAAGGAAATGTGGATGTTACTAGTTCTGTGGTAGACAGGGCTATAGGGATGGTGGAAAAAACGAACGGGACGAAATAGCCTGAAAGAGTGAATGGCTGGGAAGAATGGAACAAGGACAAGGGCTGCAGAAAGGCCGACTTTGCAAGAGGGAGAAAAATAATGAGCGGAGAGAAAAGAAAGGGAAGGAACAATAAAAGGTCAGTTGCGGGGAAGAAACGCCCAGGAAAGCATGATATATAACTTAGCAGGAGGAATTTCGGGAAACAGAGATAAGGAGTAATGGCAGCGCCGAATCCAAGGGGGCGAAAGGGGCGTACGCCCCTATTTTCAGCAAAACAATGATTTTTGTGACAGAATTTTAAACCTCCAAGCCCATCTGATTGCACCATGCACTTTCTACAGACGTTTACGCCCCCTCTCTCATTTCTGGATTCCCGACCCTGAATAGGGGAAGGAACAATGCAGAGAGGCAGGAGATGTGGAAGAAGGAGACGGACGGAGCTATAAGCTAAAGTTTTTATTACTGATTTTTCTGGATACTTAAAGACATACACTCGTCACCCCAAAGTATATTTTTAGTGTGGGGGCATCAAAAATCTTAGTTGGTGACGGCTCTTTGATTAAGAGCAAAGTTTGAAAATGAAGTTAGAGTAGCTTACATTCCACACAATGCAACGGGGCTGTAACGTACTCGATTCTGGATTCGAGTCCATGCTTTGTCGGACTCGGAAATGGCTCAGAATGGGAGGTACTGGAATCTGAATTGGCCCGGAATGGGCTGCAGCTGGACTCGGACTCGGAACCGATTCAAGAAGAGGGCACAAAAATGAAAGTTAAATATTTGTTCCCTAGGGCTACATTGTTATTGATGCACAGTTCAACATATAAATGGTCACATACAGTCAATTAAAATACAGCTTGAACCAGGGCATGAAATTGACTCCTAAAATGCCCGGTTTTAATTAAATGTAATTACAAAACAGTACAAAAAGCATGATGCCACATTCGCCAAATAGCTGGACTCGGAATTGGCCCGGAATTGAAGAACCTGGAATCGGATACGGCTCGGAATTGAAGGGTATACTGGACTCGGGATTGACCATGAATGGTGGTCACTTAAATCTACATTGGCCCGGATTCGGGCCAGGTGGACTAGGATACAGCCCTGTAATACAGAGAGAGAGTTTGGATTTACACTGGGGGGGCGTGCCCCCCCCCAATCGATTTCAGAATTTTTTTAAATTTTAAAATGATCCCAAAAGGCGTTTAAGCACTTGCGCGCGAGGGGGTGTGGGAGGGGGAGTTGCCCCTCCCACGGTGATATGAAAATATGTGATTTGGTGCATACTTTATACGATATTTTGTATGCAAAAGGAGACATATTATTATGTATCTTGTGAAATATTTTGTAGGAATAACCATAGTTAATACATATTAACTATGGAATAACTATATAGAAATCAAATACACAACATACATATTGCTGGCAAATAATTTATCATTCTACAAGTATGCAGAATCACATAACAGCTTCAAACAAGTGTAAGGTGTTGCTTTTGTACATAGGCCTACCACTAGATACCATGTGTTCCTGATATTTTAGGCGTGCAATTTGTCCCCTTCCGGTATCGGTATGGAGTTGGCAAGTACGCTGCCAGTGCTCCGCGTCAACCGGTTGGGGAGGAGCGCGAGAAAATCTTGGTCCAAAGTGCCTCCCAGATCGCTGGAAATGGCACTTCCCAGGCCTATTTGTCGCACATAAATAGGGGAAACACTAGTAATATTGTAAAAAAAAAACATAAAAAATACTAACATTTTGCTCAAGGGCGGCTGCCCCTCCCCCCCCCCCCCCCTTGGCTACGCACCTGTTCCAGCAAGATATGATCAGTTCCAAAAATATCCCTAAGATAGCACCATTTTGCATCTAGGCAACCTTAAATTAACAAAAAAATTTCAAAGAGGAGGGAGACCCCTCCCCTATTTCGGCATCTTTATGAAGTGACAAAAAGGATTCCACACTGCTGTATACAATCGCAGGGGCACCCAAAAAGTTACAATTTACGGAGACTGGGGGGGGGGGACTGAGGTGGCATTACGACTGTTCTCCCCCCCCCCATCACCAAATCCTGGCAGCGCCCCTGTAGCAAAGTGTAACTGAAGATGAAAGCGCGTGTAGCGCGGGAGACATTTTGTAATTTTAGAAATAAAAAAGTTACAGAAAACAAAATACGTTCTTTATTAAACGCTCTTTGGGGTTATTTTTGGTCAAATCCTGGAGTCATATCAGGGCCAACGTTTACAGGTAGTAAAATTTTATTTTCGATCGATTTTTCTTGTAGGGCACAGTGATGCGTACGGGGGGACACGGGCCACGTACCCCCACCTAGCTGGGGGCCTGGAAACCCTTAACATGATCCGTCGTCTCCACTCAACCCTTTCCCCATCATTATGTCTTTTGTGCTATTAGACTACCAAAAAGGCCAGATTTTGATTCCATTTTTGTAAACATCCAATGCCACTTTGGAGATAGTCAAATGCTTTAATCGAATGATAACAATTTATTAATACCTTAGAGTCTCGGGGTCTCCGTTCCTTGGACCCCCAATTTAGCATTGTCCCTGGACCCACTAGGGGTCTTACAGTGGGACCCCGGGCCCAACGCCTACAGGGGAGCACTGCCCGTCACTACGAGGCCTCCAGAGGAGCTCGGTCCTTCATTTTGGGGTGTCCGTTTTGAGGAACGCTTGAACCCTAGTGCCCCCTCTTCGAAAAGTCTGGGGACTCCACTGCGTGCTTGGCCCAACTAGTAAACCTGCTGGGACCTTTGCACACAAGTTAGGCTACCAAGCGAACGAAAAGGTTAAAAGGTTTCAGAAACCTAACAGAGCAGTATACTTCAAAGTATCTGCGGTCTTTAACCCCACTCCACAGCACAAAGATGCTACCTGTCTAATTACAAGACAGAATGTCCGTTAAGAACGCATTACTTCAAAACTTTTGAAAAAAGGGACTGCCTACGTAGTATCAGATAATGCTACCGCCTACGTATTTTAATTTATTTTTCCTCATTTTTCAGTGGGGGGCATGGCCTGCTGCACTCCCCGCTGGATACGCCACTGCCTATGACGAGGCCCGGGACCGTATTCTGGGCCTCGACTAGGCCGGTCTCTAGAACGGAGAAGCAATTGTATAATACGGCTGACTGAAAACAGATCCAGGATGCAATTTTTAATGAAAAATGCAATCTCCTTTTAAAAATTAGTAGTTCCTTGTAACAGTGTGGTACTGAATCATCTTTGTATGACACCATGGTAGTGACCCAGAGACTTAATAAGAAAGGAAAGATGTTTGATCGTGTCCGTTCGACTGAGGCTTAAATGATGTCAGATCTCAACAACCACCCATCATGACCTTCAAAAATTGCGAAATTTTGCCAAACAAGTGCTCACGGACAAAAGTATTATTTGATCCAAAGGACATGGCCTTGCCTTGAATCTTGGAAAGTAATTTCACGCATTTTTGGTCAAAGTTTGGGACTTCAGTATTCTTGAGTTTGTACTAGTATATCTTTTGACACTCCGCCGAGTCCACTTATGTCAAAGTTAACTTACGGTCTCCCTCAGTTCACTTTGACATCCCATAAGTTCACTTTCGGTCTCCCGCAATAAAAAACAAAATGTTGGAAAGTCGCTTCCCAACACCCCAGGGCCATACATGTTCAAGGCGACTTCCTCCGTAACCGCGTTTCGAAGGACAGATTTTCCTGTTGCTTATATGCAGACATTATTTCCTCGTAAAATTGTGTCCCGCGGACACATTTTCCTGTGGCGGGTGGACACTATTTCCTGAGAAATATTGTCCTTGGGGACATATTTTTTTGGAAAATGTGTCTGGTGGGACACATTTTCCAGGAGAGACACCATTTCCTTTTACACCGGTTTAATTACCCATATCGTCTTTGGCATTTCCTGTGAAGAACCATCATGGGTTCCGACACTGAGCTGTTGTTTGTGACACTACACTTAAACAAACGGCTGTTTTTACATTTTTAAACTTCACGAATATGCAGTTGTTCACCTTCAGAGCTTTAGTTTTGAAGTGGATGCTCAGTTTTTGTCCAACACAGGAATTAATTGAGCGAAAAGATAGTTGCTTCATCTTTACTACGGTGTGCCTCTTGAATGTGTGCGGGTGCGTACTTTTCTGACAAAATTTTTTAAACTTTGCTCCGTTTTTGCATTTTGAAGGTTACAAATTCCTATGCACTTCACAGTGTATTAAAGGTCTGGTGACATGAAATTTATAGTTGGCTATTTGATGAAAGAAGCATTAAATATCCAGGAAATAGCGGCAAGTTTCATTACAATTCATAACATATTGACCATTTTACAGGATAATTTTTATGTAACACATGAACACATGTATCATGAATAAACATGAGCTTATTATGCAAATATGTAACATCAAAAGATGGACATACCATATGTGGCTAATGTTAGCCTTTGTTTTTACAACCTTACTTTCAAGGACACTGATAGCGTTGTTATTCCCCGAGGGGTTAATTATGAACGTTAAAATTGTTTTCTTGAGACTTATTGATTTCACTTACCAAACTGTAAACTATCTGATCATTAATTAAGAGATAATTTATGTAGGGTGAACAAAAAAATCTTAACACTGTGCAACACTCCACATCGTTAACTTGCGTAGTTAATGAGTTTCTTCAGAAATCGTCAAATTTTGAAGACGTATAATTTGAGAACGATAAATGGTTTTGAAATTAAAATCAAACGGATTTATCATTGGAGGATTAAATTCTCTAACTGGCGAGCGAAACAGCTCTTTCTGGTAGCATGTCACCAGACCTTTAACACATGCCATTCACATCGACTGTGAAGAGCTGTCTTTATCTATTATGCACTAATCATGGGCGTCAATCCAGGGGGGAGGGACAGGGGGAGATGTCCCCCCTACATTTCGATGGGTGGAGGACACAATATCAAATGTCCCCCTCACACTTCGTAAAGAGTAGTGTCGTGGCTCTATTTGACTAGTTTTTTGAGTGGCACGTAAGTTTGTCTGTTCGTTGAAAGTGTCTCGAGGCAGATTCTGAATGCAGATTTTGTTAATGAAAAATTTCGGCGCGCTTCCCGCGCATGCGTCATAGTTTGCACTCCATCTCATGACCATTAATTAAAAAGGTGATTATACAAGGAACTATTCTGATCAGAACACTTTCCGAAAACAGAGATACATCTCCAAACATCTGAATAGGGGCCCCGCATCAATATGGGATCATTCAATCTAATTTGTAAGCATGATGTGGAAGGTTGAAACTTTAAAGCACGTTGTTGCCGTTATACATTTTTTAAAAACTTTTACCGAGAGCTTCGCGCGAAGCCATTATCAGTATGGATGGTGATTGCTAATACACTTACGAAGAAAAAGCTGAAACGCCCTTGTTAGTCCTTCACACCTTTTGCTACACCTATCAGGGAGGTCTAACATCACCTTACTCCGCCTATTCTCTCCCTCCTGCCGATTTTCCATTGCTGGAAGCTGTTCGTCTGGATTTTCGTTCAAAATTAATAAAAATAGGATAGATGTAAAGTTGCTTAGCGTCATAATCCATATTACCATTTGGATGTCAGGTAATACAGTAATAAGCATTTGTATAATTGATCCAGAGCTTCCAGGAGGTCCTATACAGGCATTTGCCAGCGTTAGATGCCCTTTTAAAATGCACAATGAAGGAAAGGAAAATTTTCATAATAGTCCAAGAAAGTTTCTGTTGACTCAACGCAGGTATTTTTGCGGAAAAACTGCCAAAAAGTAGCCAAAGGGGGGGGGGGGACTTCAGGAAGGTTGTTGAAAACGTATTTGATCAGCTCCAAAAATAAACCAAAGATAGTACCATTTGCATCTACGCAACTTTAAATTTACGAAAATTTCTCAAAGGGGAGGGGTGTCCCCTCCCCTAGGGCGACACCTCCATGTAGTTACAAAGGAAGGATTCCCACTACTCATAAAAAACAAGTAGGTATTGTTTAACATGCTTTGTGCAAATTCTAAAAACTTACTTAAGCTGCAACAACCCTTTTATCAACATTCCGGGAGATTCTCCCGTTTGGGAGAAAACCAAAATTCTCCCGAACGGGGGAAAACTTATGCAAAACATTGTATAGGCTTGCCAGCCTAACAAAAACAAGGTTAAGCAAGAATGAAAACCACTCAAAAGCTCAAAAACGGCGTGGTGAACCACCGAATAGGACGTGGCTTTTCTGTAGCTATGACAATAAACCTTCCGAATACACATTTAATTCCATTACATTAGACCGACAATTTTTACAAGGGGGTTTCAAAACCCATTCGCCATTGGCAGTGTACACAACAAACGCGTGGGATTGTGGGTAAAATAGACAAAATGGCGGCGCCCATGACCAATTTTTCTCCCGATCGGGAGAAAAGTAGATTCTCCCGAATGGGGGAATCTCCCGAACTGATCAATTGACATAAACGAGTTATTCACAGGGCCGTAGCCTGAGAGGGAGGCAGAGGGCAACTGCCCCCTGACATTTCCAAACCGTCAGTGAAAGTTGGTCTACTTTAGAAAAAAGATATTGAATTGCTGAAAATTTCACTGTCCAAATTATGATTTCAAAATTGTATATATATGAGCTCCTTTTTCTCTAAAATTTCCTGGGGACTCGATCCCCGGGTCCCCGACAAGGAAGTGTTCTATAATGTGGGTTCCTCTTCCTGATAAATAAACCATCTTCCTCCCACAAGATTAACCGCTTGAATACACCAGTAGTAGTTAGTTAATTAGATGAGGTTTAACGTCCCAGTTTCCAAACACTTGGTTCAAGTCGAGACGACCATGGCCTTTTTTCCAGTTGTGGCTCACTGGTTTGTTTTCCCTACTCCATTGCTTATGCTGAGCACCAAGCAAAAAGGCAGTAGGTTCCATTTTTAAAGTCTTTGGTATGACCCGGCCAGGATTTGAACCCTAGACCGTCCGGCTTAGGGGCGGCGCCAGGGTATTTCGATGGGGGCAAAGCATGAGATGAGTGATCGCCGTCCTGGGGAGGGGTCTAAGGGGAGGGGGACACCCCCTCCCCATTGGGAAATTTTTTGTTAATTTAAGGTTGCTTAGATGGAAATGATGATGTCTTTGGTACATATTTTGAACTGATCATATATGGCTGGAAAGTTTATAATTTAGTAATTTTAATTTTTGTTTTGGGAAAGATGCTATTCTAGGAAGGGGTGTCCTCTCCCCTTTGAGAAATTTTTTATTAATTTAAGATTGTTTAGATGCAAAATGGTGATATCTTTGTTAATTTAAGATTGTTTAGATGCAAAATGGTGATATCTTTGGTATATTTTTTTGAACTGATCATATATGGAAGAAAGTGTTCATAATTTATTGAATTTTAATTTTTGCTTGGAGAAAAGATGCTTTTATGGGGAGGAGTCTAAGGGGAGGGGTGTCCCCTCCCCTTTGAGAAATTTTTAACAATTTAAGATTGCTTAGATGCAAAATGGTGATGTCTTTGGTATTTTTTGAGCTGATTATATATGTCTGAAAAGTGTTGATAATTTATTGAATTTTAAGTTTTGGTTTAGTGAAAGAGGACAGTAGCCTTTGTTGTCTAAGAGAAGGGTATGTAGTCAACCCCCTGAAATCCACCCCCTTGTGTATGGGTATGATTGCACTCAAAAATACGTGCGTAGAGCCGACAGAAGCACGAACTTTACGAATGTTTTCGTTGATTAATATGTGCATTATGAACAGATAAAAGGGTAACTAAAGGCTGGCAGACACCGGTATTGGGCCTCCTGGAAGCTCTGGACTAATTATATGGATTAAATAGATACCTACCCCACCCCTTCTCTTCTCTTCTTCTTTCTCCTTCGATTCCCCTTCTTCTCTTTCATTTTTTCCTTTTCTTCCTTTTTCCTCTTCTTCTCCTTCTCTCTCCCCCTGTTCTTGCAAATGATAGGAGGCGGTCTCCCCCTGAACCCTGTTGCGCCGCTCCTAATTTTCTTTGCTCTTTTCTGATTGACTCAAGATTTCTTCATACAAGAAAGACTGTGTTGTGTAAGGCCATGCACTTATTTAAAATTCGTTTTCTATGGATTACTCAGTCGAGACAACACCAAAATAAAGCACAATATGGCATACGCGTAGGTAGCTTTTCGAGACTGATGGGCTGAACCTTGTTTCGGATCGCCGTCTTGGGGGAGGGTCTAAGGGGAGGGGTGTCCCCCTCCCCTTTGGAAAATTTTTGGGTATTTGAGGGTTCTCATATGCAATTTGGTGCAACATTTTGGGCAAATTTTAAGGAAAATTACTGCAATTTTTTTACATTTTTACTGAAGAGACAAATAAGGGGTTTTGGCCTTGGATGTTGGGGCAAAAGCATACTTCAGCCCCCCCCCCAGATTTTTGACTGGGGGCTTAGCCCCCAGCCCCCTGCTTCCTACGCTTATGCAATAAGGGAGACATAAAAGTTTAATTCATTTTATTAAATGTTCTTTTATATTTTTATTGTCAAAATATTCGCTAAGTGATTGACTCATGATAACCCCAATATATATGTTCACGTTCTAAATTTTAAATGGCCACATGCTGGGAATGGAGAGACAGTAAATGTTTGAGATTGCCAAACATTACATAATCCGGACAGAGTGAAATACCCATAGACGGAAGGTTCACTTGGTCGAAGGTTCACTAAAGACCGAAGATTCCCCCGGACGAAAATATATTCCGAGTTACGGGTAGGGTTGGGCTTTTGGTTAGATAGAGATTCACGAATCAGGCGTATCCCCTGATGCACAAATTATAGCTGTCTGTTTTTTTTTTTGGTGTAACTTGCAACGATACGCACCTTTTCTCAAAGAGAGGGAGAACTTTTTGCTCTGTGTCACCATATGTTTAAGGTCTCACAATAATTTGGCGTTAGGGTATACTACTGTATTGTTTTAGCTTTACTCTCGGTTCCTGTGCTCTTTTTGTTTGCCCGTTGTGCATAATGGCCTTAGTGTTTATGTAATACTAAACCTGCATTCACGTAAACAATGGAGAAAACAGAAAACGTTATGCGTGCGGGGGTTTCAAGTTTCAGGTATTTTGTAACGAACAATTTAACTAATATTGTGATGGATGGGTGACATACTGTAACAGCTCACCCCACCCCCTACAAAATTATGTGTCTTAAAACGCTTTTTAGACGATTTTATTTTGGGGGTTGAAAAACCATAGGGGGGCAAATGCCTGCCCTGCCCCCCTGTGACGCCGCCCCCTGTTCCGGCTGCAAGTCGGATGCTCTAACCACTTGGCCACTGCAGTCAGTCTGAATACACCAGTATACATGTATATGTATATACACTGGCTACAGATAAAATAGTACACGATTACCTTTAATTATAAACAACTCAGTGAGCTTGCACAGTAACATAAGGGGCATAAACAGTCGCCGCAAACTTATTTTGAAGCCATAGCTAAATTTGACAAATATCCTCTTATTTCACTTCAAGTAAGACTATCTCTCTTGATGTGTTAGAATGTAATATTTCATATTTGAGGTAAACCAATTAGCAGGGCTGGAGTCGAGTCCATACATCTCGAGTCCGAGCCGAGTCCGAGTCCAGAAGGGCCCGAGTCCGAGCCAAGTCCGAGTCCAGAACACCTCGAGTCCGGGCCGAGTCCGAGTCCACAGGCTCCGAGTCCACAGGCTCCGAGTCCGAGCCGAGTCCGAGTCCAGCTGCATCTTGGAATCTCTCTTTGAATAGGGTTCAAAGGTTGTCCTGGGGGCGGGGCGAGCTCACAACAGATGACTAGCTGAAACCTGTATGGCTAAAGTTGTTCCACACAAAAGCACAGTGTATTGAGAATGAAACTGTGGACTATCAGCGTTGTTACCTGCAAACTTGAAAACTTGCGTGGGGACGACAAGGTCCTCAATGGGGAGACGCAGGGACTGCAATGAGGAAGGGGCTTCGGGGCTATAGCCCCTGCACTTTTTCTGCCATGGTCATTTAGGGCCACTTTAAACTGCTTTTTTAAACATTAATTTGGCTGCTTTGATGATTAGCCCCCCACCCCCACTTCAAAATTGGCTCTGCAGCCCCTGCGAGGGGCAGTAAATTTTATATAGAAGGGGGATTCAAATATATACAGAACAAGCATGCAGGGCAAAGGTGTGGAATAAGATGTGTTTGGAACAAACATGCAGGGCAGGGAATGAAATAAGTACAGAACAAGTATGCAGAGTATACCTAAGCATAAAAACTGGGGATTTCCCTATATGGCCACTTTGGTGTCCCATCAAAGTGACTTGACCTGTATGTGGTAATTTTGCCTACCTACAGCAGTTTGGAGCTTTGGGGTCCATAAGTACTGTATGTCACCAATGTATTTTTGGCAAGGACACTGCCTCTTTGCAAACCCCAAATTAATTGTTACATATATACCAAATGTCCTTCAAACACTTTGTTTACTGGTATTAACAATAACACATAGCCACATTAAAGAATATATATGCTCCTAGCTACCATTATTTCTCCATTATTTCTTATTCACACCCAGCAAGGCTACAACTAAACATACAAAATAAAAGACCACATGAAAATGTGCACTGCAGCTTCTGCATTGGAGAAAGATAAAATGCGCACTCACAGTTCGAATGATGGAAATCCAAATTACTAGATACAAACCACCTCGAGGTCTGAAAAACAAAACCTATTAATTTTATAACTACGGTAACCAACAGCCTTGCAACGTTAACAGAAAAAGTAAAGTTTTGTTGTTTAAAAGTTTTTTCCTTAATTGTTCACCAAGCTATAGCAATAAACAGCCCTCAAGTATTTTGAGCCAAAGGCCACTTTTAGTTCTGTTTTTCACAGTACCATAAAATAAATGTAGTAGTACGGACTTCAGTAAAAAGCTTGTTAGATCTTTAAAATTTTGGGACTCAAATATCTTCCGTGAACCACTTTTGTGCACACTGCACTGTTCCCACTGGCAGGCGAGACTTGAGGATCAACAAAGATGTGCGGTACCAACATGCATATGAAGATGTCATACAGTAAGCTAAAAACATACATGCCTGGCTATTTATGGTCTGATATCACTATTTTCATAGGTACAGGAGCTGCTCTTAGTTTCTGATGAATGGGGTGTTGCTCAACATTTTAAACCACCATCTTGGGAGAGAAGGGAGGGGAATTGTCAAAGGAAGAGAGCAATCTTCTGCGGACAATTATTGTACATGTTGCATGGGGGCCAAAATTTCCAAAAATGGCACATGGGCCTCTACTTGAATGGCTTCCTAATTTAACCTGAAGTGCAGGTCTCACTGCAGTAGCATGCTAGTCTGTTAAAAAGCTCAGCCCTCCCTGTTTTAAAAGACGCAAGCCTATGATCATTTTGTATGGTTTATGCAGTTCATGTCTATACCTGGGCCTTGTACCTACAGCAGTACTACAGTACAACACATATATGCAGGTAGCCATGATAAAATTTTGACGGTGGTATGTAGCGAATGCACATTATATACACATGCACAAGCACTGAGTTGCACATAGTCTGCATATTTGCAAGTTGTTAGCCACCGGGTACACCACAGAACTGGCTGTGCCCAAAACTAGAGTGGTGTTTTCATGTAGTTTTTATATATACTGGACACAGCAGTACACACTGAACAAACCAATCGCATACATACAGTGCACATAAGCTTAACGTTAGTTCCTGTCTGATCACTGAGAAGTAAGTTCTGTACTAACGTTACACTATTCAAAGAACTGGATAGTACAATTTACATGTCACAGACCGAAGGCTATGCTGCAACCTACAACTGGCATGCATATGGTAAGTGGTGTTTATTTACAACTTCCAGTAACAAAGCATTAGCGGTAACTATTTGATAGATCTATCCGGAAAATGACTATAAAGCTGCTTACTCATACTGCGTCTTCCAAGCAGGGACGTGAGCTCCACAAGTTAGAGTAATGAGCACGATGAAGTTTTTACAACTAAAACGACACGTACTGTAAATTAAAGCTGCCATTGAATGTTGGTCGCAGGTAAGGTAGGAATAAGCTAATGTGTAACTTAACGTACTGTGAGGACTTTCTAGCAGAACTAGTACCACATGTACAAAACTTATAGGTGCAAAAACTGGGACAGGAGTACATGCATACAGTAGGATCCCCACAACATTAAGCAGTATGCACAAAATTATAAAAATATTATTGCCTATGGATAAATCTGCTGTAAAGCTAGAATAGCTTCCTACAGGGTCAGATAATCGAAGAGGCTTTAGAAAAATTGTGACCAAACTTTGTAATGTGGACAATATCACCAATTCCTACTCCCATTTCATCCCAACCCAGTCTGTCCCCTCAGAGTCATACATTCCCATCAACAAATATATAGGCTACAGCACAATTAGTCCCCTGAATAAAATGAACTAAACATTTAAGCTCTACATGATATTCTAGCGCATGTAAATGACTGTTGGTCCCACAAAGGGGGATTAAATGAGTGAATGACCAATCTGTATCCTACATAATTTCTCTTCAGTAAACTTAGACAAATCAGCAGCCACCAATTGACCTATGCAGGTGGACAGTTTATTCACATACTAGCCTACTGATCAGGATGACTTAATATAAAAGCAAGAAGTCTCTATTACTAAGCATTGTCTAACTTTATACAAGGTTGATTATTTAGTCTCTCTTCTTTTGTAAAAATTGTAAACACACAGAGAGCATAATGCATGTGTTGGAAACAACAATTGCCCTCTCCACAAAGTCCATGATAACTTCATGGTTTGAAAAGGAAGCTTTAGGAGATTCAGGTTTACTTACAATGTGCTGCTAGGCAAGGCACAAACCTGTAAATTGTTTGCAGTGTGCAGGGTGTGTAATAATCAATAAGCATCAGGCCTTCTGTTATACCATAATGAATGGAACTAGGTTCAAGGCATTGGTTCTATTCTTTGGATCTTCTTAGTAATTGAAGATTTGTGTAATCCTCCTTTTAAACTTTCAGATTCAGCAACTTGAACTAACTACTGTTGTTGTAATTTAATCTGTTAACTAGCTTTGATTGGAGTAATATAGGTACTATACTGGTTGTGCAACATGGTGTATTCATGGTCATGTACTGTACACAGCAAGAGTCATTGGTGCAAGTTTGCAGCTGTATAATTATTCTGGTAAAGCTTTGTAGATAAATTGTCCTGATTACCCAAAAAGTCAACATGCACTTTTTGCAAATTGTGACAGTAATTAGGCCTAATCCTGGTGGACTCGACTGGACTCGGCCTCAAGTCCGAGTCCTCGGAGGTTCGAGTCCGAGCCAAGTCCGAGTCCAGAGAGGCCCGAGTCCGAGCCAAGTCCGAGTCCACAAAAAATTGGACTCGAGTCCGGACTCGAGTCCGAGTCCGGACTCGAGTCCTCCAGCCCTGCCAATTAGTAACTCTATACATGAATTTGATAACTTTGTGAGAAACGTATTGTAACATGATTCTCAAGGCCATTCATGAAATAGGATAATCGCGTATACTTATTCCAATTGGGGTGACTGCATTTTCCTTTTCAATCAAATCGAACTTTTCTTCCTGATATCTAAATTTGTTTCTATAGCATGTAATCTAAAAGTAAAAAAAAATGTTTAGATGTCTTAAATGTGTCATTTTTCCATTCTGGTAGACATTTCGACCGAACATTTTTGCAAGGCCTACGCTACGGTTATCTCCCAACCGCTTGTGGCTCCCCCAGTGGCGTACTAAGAGCCCCAGGAAGAATCCCGCAATTGATACCAGCCTTACAGGGGTGCCATACATGCAACAGCCGAAAATTTCAGTGAATAGGCTAATTAAAGTTCAGATCATGTTACAAGTCCAAAAGCTTTAACAAAGATAAGTACTTAAGTAACTTTTATAAATCGGCAGTTCCTGCTTTGTTGTTACCTGTGTTAACCACTTAACACTGTCTGTTTTCCTAGCCGGTTTGACCGTGCCCAATTTTATTGTGTGTTTTCTAATTTGTACGTTCGGCCGTGTCAACAATCAGTTGCATTTTTGCCACCTGATGAAGGGTTTAAACCCGAAATGTCGTGAACTTTTTCACAAACCTTTAGCACTAATTACTCCTTCGTTTTTGACCACTTACTTCATAAGTGCTACGCAGTACTTTGACCTTACATATATATATAATATATATATAAATATATATATATATATATATAAATATATATATGTAAATATATATATGTAAATATAATATATACATATATATAAATATATATATGTAAATATATAATATATATATAAATATATATATATGTAAATATATATATATATATATATATATATATATATATACAACCCTCTGTTCCCTAAACAAAAGGTCCGAGCTATTATCAAAGTGCAGACACCAGAACAGATACCTCCTGAATGCAGTAACTTGATAACACTAACGTTTCCCGTCACTGGTCTTGTAGAGTAGATTAGTAGCTTTTAGTCTCTTATATCGCACTGATGATTGCACACGTTGTGTATGAAACAGTCTGTATGAGTGTATAGGAATATGTGTCCTAGATTTTAATAATATATATATATATATATATATATATATATATATATATATATATATATATATATATATATATATAATACGAATCAATACAATTGGATATCAGGCCACCAGTGGTTTCGTGCTAACACACTCTTGAGATGGCTGTGAATGAATGAATGAACCTTTCTACAGAGAGCCTACGATGTTATGGCCCACCGGGTTTGATTTTATTGTAACCGGATTTGATTTTATTGTGTCTACAAGCGAAGATTAGCTCTGAACGGGAGTTAAGCAAGTTGTACTTGCTTCTCATGGATAGAATACAAAGCTTTTCCTAAATGCACAGTGAACATTGATTGCGTGAAGCTTGACGTGTGGGGCGTAGCGATAAGATAGACCACTTTATGTCGTACGCTGAGTTTGACCGTGTTAGATTCCAAATGTGTTTTGAAAACTCTTTTCCATTTTTATATTTTTCGTGGCGGAATGATTTAAGGTGACGATTGTACCTTAATTTGAACGACCCCCCCGTGATGCCTATGTAGGTCATAGTGCTGCCCTTAGACGTTACGTCAGCCCGGTAAACTCCGGATTTTTTCATATAGTCTCCGTTGACCTGGCAGTTGCTTTTTGTGAACAATTGCAAGCCTGCGGAGGGGTTCTATTGGATGTTGCCTTAAAGTTGTGTCTCTGTATTGTCTACTTGAAGTTGGGTATGCAAGAGTATAACTTTCACATTTTTCTTATTGAATAACTTGTGTAATGGGTGCTGTTAAGGGAAATGTTTATCAAGTATCTCTAGAAACCTTTTCCCAACACTGGTTTTGACATTGGCACTGTATGGTGGGATGAACTAAATAATTTCATCTTTCTGTTCTTCCTCTTGGGTTGGGGGCTGGGGGTTTTAGGTTGGTACTCCAGCTTAGCACTGTATCCGCTTTCTTTCAGAGCCTTTTCGTATAGCTCTAAAGAGTCGTGAAATGCGTTTTCGTCGCATGATATATATATATATATATATATATATATATATATATATATATATATATATATATATATATATATATATATATATATATATATATATATATATTAACAAGGTGGGACATTTCTCAGGACGGTGCACGAATCTTGGCCTATTTTTACACTCTTACTCTTACCGAGAACCTCAAAAGACTTTGTAAATCGCGTCATCTGTTCCAGCAGAACATCCAATACCGCTTCGGATACAACTTTGTGCATAAAATTAATTCCAAACAGTGACAAAATTTGAGAAAATGAAAATTGGGACTGCAGTGGCGGATCCAGGGGGGGGGGTCGCCGGCGTCCGGACCCCCCCTCAAATTTTCCAATGTGCCCTTTTTCAAAAATGTTTTTTTTTCACACTAGCAAAAAAAAAAAAAAAAAACCAGAGTTTCACAGGTAATGACAGTGCTGTCCAATTCCGAGGAGATTTTGGTTACCCCCATCCAGTATCGATCAATCCACTCGTAAAAGTCTAGCCATGTATCGCAGAGACTTTCGGCAATATATTTGACTACGGTAGCCTATATTGGCCGCCCCGAAACCCGAACAGTGCAATCGTTTTACAGAGAATATGACTACAGTATGTCTGCGTGACAATCAGTCATTCTAATCACTTTTCGCTTGGAACCACGTGTGGCGTGCTTGGGCATTCAGAGTAATACAAAACACGCAGATATTACGTCTTACTCACTAGCTATATGCAACGTATTACTATTGGGTTTTAATATTGATTCCAAAAGGTCACTGCTAGTCTTTTGGTCTTACAAAATAATGATCTGTTCACACTCCATAAACGCTACATCTACGAAACCTTCCCTCCACCCTTTAGTATCCATCCTCTCGTGAGCAAGAGAGAGTAGGCAGGCTAAATACGTTTCGCTATGATATTTATAGTCTGAAATTACTCTCTTCTTTTATAGTGTTGCCCTAGTGATGGGAATTAAAAGCCAGTCTTAGGTAAAGTCCACAGCCAAGAGTTGACCAGAAGTCACAATAGACAAATCGTTGTTTGTTTCATTTTAAAATTACTATATAAAATCACCACCAGGTCAAATAACGCAATGTCAGTCGGTTCAATTTTTTGACGTCTTTGGACCGATGACCGGTCTGCTGTCGCAAATGAAGAGCAAACATTCGACTTCAGTCATCTGTTCTGACAGAGCGTTTTTGACAGTCGCGCCGCAACTATATAGGGAATACAACATACAGTATTTTAACCTCCTCCCCCAGTCGAGATAGAGGTAACGCCTGGTGGGGGAAGGGTTCATGCCCCGCCGTCGGGGAAGGCTGGCCCCCTATCGGAGAAGTTTTACAGTTTCGTAGGGGAGTCTTAGTCGAAAGTACGCAGTCCCTGACGACAACTAATCGACGGTTTACCTGTTTTTTGCTCTCAAGAGGATAATTTCTCTAATAAGAACTCAAAATTTTCGGCGCGCTACGCGCTCTGTAGAGTCACTCTATTTTTTCAATAGTTCCATTCCACATAGCAGGATAGCACAAGTCCTGTCCACCTTACCAAGTAACATATGGGCAGAATACATAGTTTATGTAAAGGTCGTAACTTTCATCCCATATCGCAAAGCCTAGTTGGTGTTCTCTTGTGTGTGTCATGCGGTACAGTAAGTTGGTGAGCGACTTACTGAGCAAAGTTTGGCTATTTCATCGTGTAGTCCAGGTGGTTTCGATACAATGTATGTTACACCCGATACGGTCTACAAACCCTACAGTTCTTTTTTTCGTTTCGTCATATGTTTTATGTGTAAGCCTATCAAAAAATTTCGCCCGCTTCGCGCGCTTTTCAATTTCACGATCCAGATTCAAAAAACACTAACAGTGGGCAACTCGGATCATGAAGTATTAAGTGATATAATGCAAAATATGCCTGCAATTGCATGGGATAATGAGTCTCCCACATTTGCCCATCTCATCATACCCTCGAAATAGGAAATGTCGGAACTTGGGGTAGCTGACATGGCCCGGCCCCCTGTTGGAAAAATTCTGCCGCCACCCATGGTCAGTTTACTTATTTTGGCTTTCGTAAGGGTAATTTCTGGGATAAAACCCAAAATTTTTGGTACGCTTTGTCCACTCTTCCTCAGTTCAGTTATACTTATAGCTAAATATAGTACAAACCCTTTCCACCTGTTTCAAGTTAATAAGTAGAATACATGGATTTATGTAAATGTCGGGAATTGAATCGCATTTCGCTAACCCTGGTTAACGTTCACTTGTGTCTGTCGTACGGTACGACTAGTGACTCGAGGAGGGAAGTACAATAAAGTTATGCCCGATAGGGCCCAACTGTCCGCTCAATTGTTCTATATAAGCTTTAAATTAGTACACATTCTTATAAGTGTAGGCTTACCCAAAAAATTTTCGCGGGCTTTGCAATTTCACCGTTTAGATTCCAGGTTTTGATTCCAGCCTGTTTTTGCATGTCTCTTGGTTTATCCTTTCTTTGTCAATATGCGGTAAGTTGTGTAATCGCTGACGTTAATGGGAACCAAAATTTAAAAAAAAAATGAATGTGCCCTTTTTATGTTGAACCCCCCCATCAGAAAAGACCCTAGATCCGCCCCTGGACTGATCCGGTCCAGTCGCACTTCACTGCCAGCGATACAGATGATAGTAGCCTGCGCAGCTATCCATGCCGTCTTTCTCAGAGAAACACATAACAGAAGGTGAAGCGAAGCAACAGGACGAAAGTTCGCCATGCAGATTAAGGCATACTTTCACTATTTGCTACCATCACATTTAACGTACGCGTGCGCTGTGATTGGCTAAGAGTAATAAAAATGAGTCTTCTGTCTCTTTCTGTGTTATACTTGATAAGTGTACTGTATTTCCCTTAGCCAATTATAGCGCATGTTAAATCTGTATCGCTGTCAGTGTTCATGAGGTATGGAGTGCGAACCATGACGAATTGCGCGAAGCGATCCGAAATTTTGCATTAAAAATCATGTCCATAACAAAAGTTGAGTGCAGACTTTGCACCTAGACACTTTCAATTAAAAAAATAGGAGAAGTAGGAGAAAGGAAAGTAGGAGCCTGCGTAGCCACGTTAATCTTCATAGTAGTGGCTTTGCGTGTCAACATGAGCCTAATGATTGAATATTTTTTCGTATTGTGTAAAATTCTCGCCATTAAGAAAATGTGTAACGTTTTTGTCGTTTTCGGACATACTGAAAGTATGTGAAAGGTCTGTGAAAGCAAACCTTTATCATAACTTTTGTAACTGTAAGTTTCATCAAAAATGGTTCAAAGAAAGGTGTTTTCTCGTGGTTGATGTTAGTGCCGCGATAGCCCGGTTTGCTACCGCCACACGGTCTTGCTCCCATTCTTGTTTTTCGTAGCGATGAGCTGAATAAAAACCTTCCTACCGCTCTGCCGTCTGGTACTGAGCACACCTTCACTTAGATTTTGTAGTACATCAGATAAAAGGCCTTCCACTGTAGCAACAGAGAGCTGTCAGGATAAGTGTTGGACCGATTATCGGTACTCACCATCGGTATCGGCCGATATGCCCCATTTTCGTCCAGTATCGGTATCGGTAAAATTTGCCTGAAATGCAGATATCAGCTAACCGATTGTATTGTCTTGTATGTCATGAAAATGGGACACTATCTGAGTACTGTTTAAAAGCAATGCCCAATATTTTACCTCATCAAGGTGAAACGACACTTCGTTGTGGTGCCCGGTGACCTATGGTTAGTATGCAGAATGCTTATTTCCCAAATATCGGTATCGATCGGTATCGATCGGTATCGGCCGATATTTAGAACTGAAGTATCGGTATCGGCAATATCGGTTACTTGCAATATCGGTACAACACTAGTCAGGATACAGCCTTACCGATCTGTTTAATTAATCTACAAGACATTTCCATACTGGAAGATAATTCAAACAAAAACAAAAAGTTCGACAACGAAATTTAAAACACAATTTCCAACATTGAAAGGAATCGCGGGGTTGTATCTTCATCAGGCCCCGTCATGTGTACTGCATAACAAATGGACTTAGAAAAACAAAGTTAAATGTGATCTAGCAATATTTGGGGGCGTGTGTCAACCTCAATTACATGGTTAAGAACCGCCAAGGGTGAGACGCTGGGGGTACCCATGAAGGATTTTACTTGTGAGGACCAAGTTCTAACCCATGCACTAGTGTCAAATGTGCGAAAAATCGATGGGGGAGGGGCCTGGGGAAATGTTGAAATTATTCATTACTCATTGGTGTTTTCTCACATTTTGCAATCAATATAAATACACGAGCAAACTTCTTTTCCTGAATCCCCGGTGCATTGAAGTGTGACCATTGCGATTTCCGAAAAGGCTTACCAACAGGCTAATAATCATATATGGTACCGGTGGAATGGTCAAGTAGTGGGGGGGGGGGGTGTCAAGCCAAAATTTGCCCCACGGGAAGGTGAAGGGCAGCAACTAGAATCCCTGACAGAGGCAACGATTTGCTGGCAGGATGGTGAAAACAAAATGTTCGCAAAGAGTTGGTGTTTTTAAAACTTTTCGGTTCCTTGCCGAAGGCAACAGGAATTGCAGTCACGATGGCCTGTAGACTGCTGGATGAACAGGCGATGGGGAGGGGGTGACTTTCCTTAAACTGACCCCATCACGGTTACGAGCATGTAATACCCAGGGTTGTTCCCGTTACGCTTTGAAAGTAACTCGTTATAGTTACAGTTAATTCCGTAAAATTGTAACTCGTTACAGTTACTAGTTACAATGTTGAAAAAGTAACTAGTTACAATTACTTTTGACTAAAAAGTAACTAGCTACATTTCAAAAGTAACTCGTTACTTCAAGGTGAATATACGGTACCTCGGTACCTGAAATGGAGGGGGGTGGGGGGGCATAATTAGATAGTAAGACGGGGGCACATGAGACGACCGACACCTCATTTGTGCCGGTTATCCTTAGGTGTTCCCCAAAGAAAGTCAATGAAGCTAGCTGATCTTCAATGGGCATTGTCGCAGAGGCTCCTAATGCTCAACATGAAGCAGCGAATCATGATACTGTGTCGGAGCTTACGTAAACTATTTGTTAGAGGAATATGGTTATAACCAAAACTTTTCCAGTTACCAAAGTACTTCTTTGAGGGTTGAAATCTTTATACTCCCATCACACAGTCGGCTAATTTAGAGAGGTTAGCGGCTATGCCGGAAAGGGGAAGAGCGTTGTTTCAGCAGTAATTAAAGTCTTCACCCCTCAAGGGCATAAATATGGTATAATAAGAGGATGAATACATTTGTTAGCAGTAAAATTTTAAAAAACCTCACCGCTAAGGTTGGGCTAAGTGATATTTCCCCATAAATTTCAAGTTTCACATTGTGTCGATATAAAACAGTGCATAGAAATGGTGATACTATGCAGTTTATACATGCAGATCATGTGCACATAATTCACTTTCCCTTTACAATAGGTAAAGCTTTAAGTCGGACACTTCTCTTTCCAATTAGCTTTGTTAGGATACTTTTAACGCCATTGACCATTTCAATATTCTGCTGTTTTTTTTATATTAACCGTACTATTATTCCAGTGTAAGGAGTTACGGACATTGAAAAGAATATGATATAGCCTAAATTCATACGTTTGATTCATCAAATAAAGATACCATACATGTTAAATTAGATGCATAAATGGATGCACGGTGTTTACCAACGCTTGGCACCGTATAGATTTACTGGGCTCCAACGCAAGAGTCCGGATTCGGTTAGCTTAATGCCGGTCTCAAGAGCGTTTTTCTAGATTAGGAATTTGCCCGGGACAGAAGGTTCCGGAATCGAAATTTTTACGGAATGTGATGTAACTGGACTCGGACTCGGAGTTCATTCCAGCCGAGTTCTCAAATATGAAAGTTAACATTAAAAGTGTTTAAAGTTCCATTTGTGCACAATGTACAGATCTAAGGTATTGTCACATACAATCAACTAAATTACTCAGGAGGCCAGGCTATGGAAGTGAGTACAAACGATGAACTTTGTTAATGGGTGTGGACATGTACGATAGAATTAAAACATCTGTATGTGTGATATGATATACATTGGCAAAAGACTGGTCTCGGAATTGGTGCCATTGGAATCAAAACTGGCAGAAATTTGAGGATCCTGAGCAGTACCATGCTCGGAAAGATTCGGGAATCTAGAATCGCAGTTAGCGTCCGACTCGGATAGGGTGAACACGGGTCCAAGCCCTAACGTCCTCAAGAGGCAATGATTAAACTTTCAAAGTAAGCTGGTATTTGAATGCCCATGGGCCAACCCGTTTCTCACGGTACACTGTCTCCACTGTGTCCTCTAAAGGACAATATGAGTAAACCAAGGCCAGCTCTGACTTTACTTAGAATACATAAAGTCAGCTGAGCCTTAGAGGACCGTTCAGTATTTTTCAAATAATCGCACAAATCGGTCTCATGGATAATAAGCATTGATCTGTCTAATAAGTATTTTGACATACAGATCAATTTTAAACTTATTTCAATCAGGGAGTTGCTATTTGACAACTCCCTGGTTCAATAGACAATCAAGTGGCCCGGCCTGTAAGCCTGCAGCGTGTGCATCTAATATCAACTTCTGATTCTAATCGTGAATAAAATTTGATGTCGGTGAGGGCGACGTCGATAATAGCGATGAATGATAAATAGCCTATATCGAAAATAATTTTACATTTTACTACCAAAGTGTCATCAATTTGAAAATTTTCTGTTATTCTGTTATTAGCTCAAAGAAAATGCAATTTGTGGTCATTTTGACTATTTGTAACGGGAAAGTAACGGGACCCAAATGTAACGCCGTTACAGTTACTTTTACACAGAATTGTAACTAGTTACTTGCTCCGTTACTGAAATGCAAATGTAACTCGTTACAGGGTTCCGTTACACAAAATGTAACTCGTTACAGTAACGGCGTTACTTGTAACTCGTTACTTCCCAACCCTGGTAATACCACATATGAAACATTCCAAGACCAAATCCTGGGATCCACACCTGCCCTTTAATGCTAACAGTGCATTTGACATAAATGTACCAGTCCTGGTCTAAGGGTCTATTCTTCCACATATCACTGGAGTGGGTTTGGGGGCATGTATTATCCCCCCCCCCCCGATCAGGAACAATTGAATTGATTTTACTGTAACTCAGGACAATATGATGGTAATACGTGATATGGGATGTCTTTTAACCTCTCTGTAGTGTAACTGCATCTTCTCCTACCCTGAAAAAATTTTGTAATTCATTTTAATCCATGAAAGAGCATTCGATGTAAAGACCATAAGAGTGATAAACTATCTTTGTTCTAATGTTAGCAGTACATGTACTGGGCTGATGGACCCGGGTGGATGGGGGCTATAGCCCCAATAATTTTCAGTTTGAAGTGTTTCTCCAAAATTTATCTTAAGCTGTGCCTGAGAATTGCCAAGAATTACCTTAGAAAGTCCCACAATCCGGGAGCTTGAGCCCCCAAACATTAGAAGCCTTACAACTGCCCTGATATAGTGATAACATGGATTTACAAAAGACACTTGATATATAATTTCTTTACTGCAAAGTCTAGAAAAGGTCGTATTTTCACACCGATTGCGTTTTCAGTCGGAGTGAGGACGTCTTTTACTCTGTATTCAGCCACATCAACTGACACAAACTTTTAAAAGTGATGGCGCTTACGCCATTATATAATTGTTAAGGAAATCGTACCAAGAGTAAAGTCAATGTGCGATCGGAGGATTGAAAGTAGCAAGGTAAACCTTTTTTGACCGTCCTTTCTTTTTTAATTAGGAAAACTTGTCTTGGAATATTGGCGACGATGGAAAGAAGTGTCTCTGGTTCAATTTTCTAAATGCAGCCGATGATTATTTCAAGTTTAAAATGTAATAATTCCCCACAAGGCGTCTTTCTAACAGGGACTCTTCGGTGAAGTCATCCATAGGAGTAGGAAGCTTTTCGAGACGGGGGGGGGGGGCGCGCCCTGAACCTTGTTTTAGATCGCGTCCTGGGGAGGAGGGGTCTAAGGGAGAAAAGTTTTTGGTGTATTTGAGGAGTCCTCAGATGCAGTTTGGTTGCAACATTTTGGACAAACTTTAAGGAAAATTACTGCAAATTTTGACATTCTTACAGAAGAGACAAAATAAGAGGGTTTTGCCCTTGGCATGCTTAGGGGTGGAAGCATTACTTCAGACCCCTTCACATTTTTGACGGGGCTAAAGCCCACCCATCTCGCACCCCTCGCTTCCTACGCCTTATGGTTGAAAGTATAATTCAAGGGAGAAACAAGGACAGCAACTATGAGCAGCTAAACTCAGTTTGATATTTTCTATTGGCTATTTTGTTAGCCATACTTTTACACTCATTTATCTATTTGTTCGCGGGACAATTGATAAATATTTTCAAAAAAGCGTTCAATCAACCTGTATGGCTTAGCATATAGTAATCGAAAGTAGAGTAATTTCTGTGCGAAAGAAGGAACAAAAAAACGCATTCGATACGTGGACAACGAACCCCCAACTCTCGCTTCACCATGCACCAGCCTTTTTGTAGGAATTATTTACCAACAAAAGCTGTAGGGTTTTTTTTTTTGGGGGGGGGGTGGGGATGTTGGATCTATTTTGCATTCCACATAATCCAAACAGCTTTGTCTTATTGCATTCGAGTCGATAGATATAGGTTACTATAAGGGATTATTATTCGGAATATGTTATATGGCCGAAAACGGGGGGGAGGACCACACGGGAGCCACTTCTTGTCTTCTATTTATCACTTCTTTTCATACAAGCCCAAAGGGATATTTTTAGAGCGGTGGGGGAGGAGATGGGCCGGGCAGGGTTTTTACCGAAAATAATCTGAATATGAATATTTTGGGACCACAATTGAAGTAGTCGTGGGTGGATTCAGTTAGATGGAGGAGCGTATGGAGCTGAAAGAGAGCTGTGGTTACAGATCTAAGGTAAGTAGCTATTGAAAGCGACCCACAAACGGGTTAACAATGTGGTGCTTTTAAAAAGATTTTGTATGTAAATTTATGCACCACATTCAGTGAGGACCAAATCAATATTCTACATGATTTCCAAGGAGACATTAATGAAATAGTATAGCCTGTACACTAATCCAAATTGGGGTGACTACATTGTTCCTTTAAGCTTCTGCAAAGTAAGTGCATTCTTACTAAAAAGCGAAAGGAAAACAAAAACCTATGGACAGACATACAGGGCACAAAAATTCAGGAAGGAAGTATTCTTGGAAAATTCCAAAAAATATCCATCACATTTTGGAACAATTTATGGGACTATGTATATCAGGAAATTCTTACTTTCAGTTGTGGAATATTTTTTGAGTAAAACCTTTATTGCGACAACATGATTCTAACACGCAGAACAGCGCCCGAACGCTGGTTAAAAAAAAATAACATAATATCTGAGATTTAATGTAGATATAAAATCATCCATGAAATTTATTCTTGTCGTTCAAGTTAGTCACAGCCACGTTTCCCAGGTAATTCGCCACAGTATAGCAGGCCCTTACACTGCTGTCGCAGTGAGCTCATGAACTTACTGTTAGTGTTAGTAGACATACTCGCAAGTGTTACAGCAGGGCTGCAATCAAATCCACCTAACCCAATTCCGGGCCAATTTTGATTCTAGAGGCCACCATTCCGGGCCAATTCCGAGTCAAAGTACCCTCCAATCCCGGGCCAGTTCCAATTCCAGGTTTTCCAATTCCGGGCCAGTTCCGAGTCCGGTCATTTGACAGTGTTGCGACCCATAGAAAGGCTTTTGGTACATTTAACAATTACACTTATGATGAAAACGGGCACTTTTTCAGGAGTCAATTTCATAGTCTAGCTGACCCTGTAATTAAGTTAACTTCATGTGACCATTTACGTTTAAAATTGTGCACCAATAATAATGTTGCCCAAATAATATTAATGGATCTTTCATTTTTGTGGCCTCGGCTGGAATCGGCTCCTAGTCTGAGTCCAGCTGAGCCCATTCCGGTCCAAAATCTATTCCGTGACCTCCCATTCTGGGCCAATTCCAAGTCCAGTGAAAAACGGAGTCCGGAGGAAATGGAGTCCGGTTCGACTCGCATGTTACAGCCCTGTGTTTACAGTTTGAGCCTACTGTGATAATAACCTACACATCAATCGCAAGTTATACAGTATTACTATTAGTTTACCGCCACCACCAGTGTCCTTCTTCCATTACTACATCCGAACCCAAGGGAAGTAGCTAGAATGAAATTTTTAGGGCGGCCTAGGCATCAAACTGGGGGTGTCACGGCATCGATCGCCGTCCTTAATTCTTACACATTTTATGTTGGACACACACAATTTTTGGGGGGTCCCTAGGCAAACTCGGGGGGCAGCCACCCCCCCCCCCACCGTAGCTACTGGCCTGATCGAACCTCGCGTTTGATTGAATTGTACAAACCTAAAGGGATGATGTTTGAAATTTATAGGGTTTTCAGGGTTCTCCACTGGTCTGTTTTCTGTCAGGTGGCTCTGGTTGATCGCGTCACCCCCATGCATGGGGGGTCTTAAGGGGAAGGGGGACCCCCGTGGGAAAAATATGACAATTTAGGAGGGCTTAGATCGCAAAATGGTGCAATCTACCTCCTTGTTCTCTAGCCTTTCACATGTGTTCAAATTCGGGGCATTTTGTGGTCATTCCTCTTTGCAGAATTGGCCCTTTTCTAAAATATTCAACATTTTGACTTTACTGCAGATCTGAAGCTCCCAGTTTCCACATGGACGTATTCAAGAATGAAGTAGTAATTCACTTAAAACTTAACTGAAATTTTCGGCGTGGAAAAATCGGGAAACCTAGGGGAACCAGTTCAATTGAATGGTTTCGTTTAGTAGGATGAGTTTGATTGGTAACAGATTTATACTGTGGAAACAATACGAAGAAAATGCCGTAACGTGCATCACTGAATGGTTAAACGCTATAGGTAAAAGTGAGCTGGGTTTTGCATTCTCCCAACAGTTTTATTATACATTGCTTGTCATGAGTATTTGATAATCAAAATATAGGACAGTCAATGACTAAGTTGTGGTGTTTGTGCATTGAGCGTACAGCCAACTTCTTGACCGGGCGGGTCAATTTTCTGTGACGGGCGGCAAAGTGGTGTCCGGGCGCTACTAACAGTAGTGTGGCAGATTTTTGTAACGGGCGGAGCCCAGGTACAAAACAGCTAGTGGAGAACACTGCCGGTTTTTGAGACACGATTCTTTGGAAATCATTGTGATAGTATCGTCAGGTCTTTGCCCTTGGTGGCAAGGCCAATATGGGGTCATGAGTTTACCATAAGAACAGCAGGGTTCTCAAGCTGGTTCTTTTGTCTGTCCGGGGGGGCTCTTGTGACCGCCATCATGGGGGGTCTCTAAGGGTGAGGGGGAAGACCTTGGGAACCCAAATCTTTGACAATTTAGGAGGGCTTTTACGTCGATAATGGTGCAATCTAACCTCCTTGTTCTTAGCCTTCCCTATGTGTTCAAATCTGGGCATTTTGTGGTCATTCCTTTGCAGATTGCCCATTCTAAATAATCTGTGACTTATCTTGGAGATCTGAAGCTCCCAGTCTCCACGGCGACGTATTCCAAGAATGAAGTAGTTCACCTTAATGTAAGTAACTGAAATTTTCGGTTGAAAATCGGGGCGGGAAAACCTAGGGAACAGTTCAATTGAATGGTCGTTTTAGTGGTATGAGTTTGATGGTGACAGATTGCTACTGTGGAAAACATATGAAAGAAATGCCAGTAAGTGCATAATGAATGATATAAGAGCTCAGGTAAAAGTGAGCTGGGTTTGCATCTCCAACGTTTTATTATACATTGCTTGCTCATGCAGTATTTGAAATCAAATATCGGCAGTCCAAATGACCAAGTTGTGGTTTG
>JAIZAY010000835.1:0-28355 GCA_029531755.1 Holothuria leucospilota
GGCTGTACCGTTGATCTGTTCAAAAAACTTTAGGTTCCAACATTAGAAAGTAGTTATATTGTTCAAAATGAAGACAGATAACTGTCGATGATAAAGTCTCTTTGGGATTCGAATGAGGAAGAAGTAACTCATGGCAATACTTTTTCCAAATCCAATAAAAATGTAATTGCTTTTTCACATGCACTAGAAGATATGCGAGCGCACTTATTGGTGTACCAGGTTAACTTACAGCAGCATCAAAGGTACAGAGTAAGGAGTCCTCTGGAATTTCGTCAGGTAATAAAAAGTGACAACAAAATGAAAGTCATCTTTTAATGTAAGACCTTGCTGTTAATTTTTAGTCATGAAAGGCTGGAGAAGAATATCTATCACATCACTTAAGCGGTTAGTTGGGCATACGGGTCCAGCTACAATAGGACGGAAACTTAAATCACTTGGACAGTACAGCTGAATAATAGTTGAGTGTTGATCGTCAATAGCGTCTTTAAGTAGTTTTGACTTGTGGACTTTTGGAAGTCCATAGAAATTACTGGTTCGATAATCAAATTTAGTAACATAATCAATTTCCTTTTTGTAAGATTTACATTAAACTTTTGGCAAAGGACCTGAATATTTTTCATTATGTCCTTATCGAAGTTCTTAGAACTCTTTGAAAGGCCAATTACAGCCAATCTAAAAAAACCATATAAAAACGCTGTTAACATGTTGCAGACAACAAATTGGCCTATCATCCCTGCGAGTTTTAAGGGTGTGCCCCTGTCACGAGATACAGGAAGCCTTTAAAGCTGGAAAAACGCCTTTTTCCATATTATGAACCTTTTTCCTATATGAATTCCGAACCCTTTTTCCTTTTATGAATAACGAACATTTTTTTCTATTATGAATAACGAACCTTATGAACGATTATGAATAACGACCCTTATGAATAACGAACCTTATGACTAAAGAACTTTATGAACATTGACCCTTATGAAGAAAAAACCTTATGAATAACAAGACGCATGTCTAGACTAGTTTTACTGCGGTTTCACCATGGGACGTTAGTACACGGTGGGGTTATTAGCTTAGGGAGCCTCTTTGAACCAGGGCCATGAGCAGAAACTAGGGGGGGTGGGTCTAGGGGACAATGATGATGCAATGAAAAACGAGAGGTATCTTGGCTCGCACAAAACATTGCGGTCTTAAAAGACGGGACAGCCTGGTACTTTCTTATATAAATTAAATGTGTCCTCTAGCAGAAATTGACATTTCAACAAGTGTGTTTTCCCAACGGGGAGTTGCGAGTATACAAAACAAAATATAGGCGTAGGAAGCTTTTCGAGACTGGGGAGCTGAACTTTGTTTCCGATCGCCGTCCTGGGGGAGGGGTATATGGGGAAGGGTGTCCCCCTCCCCTTTGGAAAATTTTTGGGTATTTGAGGGTCCTCAGATGGAATTTGGTGCCACATTTTAGACAAACTTTAAGGAAAATTACTGCAAATTTTTGACATTTCTTACAGAAGAGACAAATAAGGGGTTTTGCCCTTGGATCTTTGGGGCGGAGGCATACTTCAGCCCCCACATTTTTGACTGGGGGTTAAGCCCCCCGCTTCATACGCCCTTGAAACAAAACCTAAAACATTAGCAACAAGTTGACAACATTGGTATTTAATGATGAGAATACTCCTAAAAGTCAGTGAGCCACAACTGGAAAAAAGGCCGTGGTTGTCTCGACTTGAACCAATTGGTTGGAAACTGGGACGTTAAACCTCATCTAACTAACTAACAACTAAACTTAAACCTAACTCAACTAACATAATGCTGAGTCTAACTAACGTAAACTAACTAACTAAAAAACTAACCTTAAACTAACTAACTAAAAGCATCACTAACTAACTAACTTTTTTCTTCAACATAAAACTAACCTTACCCAATAACTAACTAAACTAAACTAAACTATATTAACTAACTCCGACCCACTTAACTTCACATAACCAACTAACACAACTAACCAACAAAACTAACGTGACCCCTTACTCAAAAATACCATATTATCGAGCCTCAGACTATATTGGGATTTCATATCTGTGCGCAGATATTGAATTCATATCTGGGCTCTGTACAAGAATTGGGCAGATATTAAACCTTGATATAATATAAAGGCCATATATGGCCATATATGGCACAGGTTAAAGTTTCATTGTTTATATGGCCAGATATAGACACCCATACCTTATACATATACTGACTCCATCTTCTGCCCCATGATATGGAAAAATCCAGTATATGCCCCATATAAGAGATTTATATCTGGACCATATCTGCGCCATATATTGACTCCATATAAAACAATTTATATGGCCCTCACTCTTTATATGGCCCCATAATCCCTGGCCGCATATATGGAAATTTATATCTGGCCCATATCTGCACCAGATATAGAATTTATATATCAGCATCGGACTATAACACCATCTATGTATGGTCAGATTAAAAGCTTGTACTGTATCTGGATCAAGCCCTTTATATGGCACAGATCTGCCTTCTAGTTATGAGATCATAATATAGCGACATAAGTCCAACACTCATCATGGAGACTTTGAACACCAGAAAAACACATGTTTAAGTGCCCTCCACATAGACATTTAGAATTTATAGATAAGTATTAGGTTACGAATTTGAACTTTTCTAAAGTACAATAAATTCATACTTATTTCATAACAGTGAACAGAAAATAAATGTCCTATTGCGAAATCTTCCTATTTTATGTAATCACAGTGATATGGGCTTTCTTATTTTAAACCATAATCTAATTATCAGTAATTTGACTCCTAAATTTTTGTCTTCACCACAGCGTGGGTGCCCATTATTTGTACTTTCATACTTCCTAATACATCATGAGATAAAAATGTAGGTTTAAGATACAAGCTCCGCCCCAAAATATGCAAATATTATTTGCCTAAGTTCACTTAGTACACTGCGGTCATTAACAGCGAAGTGTAGCCCAACTAAATGAATGCTGCAATGTGACTGAGAAGGGTGAAAAGTGCAAACAGGGCCTCCGAATGAGGGTCGGCTCCCTTAGGAACACGTCCCCAAGAGGACAACTTTGACGGCTGTGAATGACTCGTATCCAAAACATGTACTATAGTTTGTAACACAGCATAAATCCAAGAGATCAAATCAAATAAATAATAAAACAAAACTAAACACAAAATGCTCGATATTGCATATCATAGCATAATTCAAGTTATATACTGGCTTTATCATGGCCATTTCCACAAAAATTTATAATACATATCCTGGATCATGATCTATATGCAAGTTACTATAACTGGCTTTATATGGACCATATCAAAACGGTTAATTAATACATATCAGCGATCACCATTTTATCAAGTTCCTCCTCCCCCCCCCCCCACAAAGTTATATCTAGCGCTTTATATGGCCATTCTTTTTTTTTATCAAACTTAACTTTGTAGTACGATGTATGCTTACTGCGATCCACTAAGTTTTTAATCCAAGTTATATACCCTGCGCACATCTATTATTTGCCATATCAAACGTATAATATACATATCAGGCGATCACGATACATTCAAGTTATCATCTGGCCTTTATATGGCCATATCAAACTTTATATGCCATATCTGGGTTATGTTTTCAATCAAGTTATATCTGGCTTCTATCATGGCACCATATAATCAATTCTTTACAGATACATATCTGGAGCAACATTTTATCATAGTTATATCTGGCTTTATATGGCCACATATCATAACTTTATATACATCCATCTGCCGATCACTAGTTTTATCAAGTCTCATATCTGACGATTTACTATGGCCATATGCAAACTTTATATACATATACTAGATCACGATTATATCAAAGTTAATAATATGGCTTTATATGGCCGCCATATAAAGTCTTTAATACCAACTAGCATATTTCAAATATATAAAGCCAGATCAGATAGGATTCTTGAGTAAGCGCGACTGACTGATCTGACGACTGACTGCACTGATGCTGACTGACTAGATCTGGACTGGAAGGAAAAGAACAGGACAAAACGGGAGAGAGACAAGCTTAGCGGATTGAACTGTGGAATTAAACGCCGCATAATACCTGGGAAAAAGAACAGAAAAAAATTGGCATGGTGAACGTAGGATGGGGGGTCATGGGACGAGAGAGGAATTGTAAAGGGCAATGGGTATATAAGTTGGGAAAGTGTACAACAAAAACTTCGAAAATAAGGGATAATCGACAAGGCATACAATGGTAGGAAAGAAAGAAATATTGTGAAAATAAGACAGTAAATAGAAGTTACGGTAACTAGAGATTTAAAGAAAAGTAAAAAGTACAAAGCTGATCAGTTAACTGACGAACTAAAACAGTAAAAAAATAAAAAAAAAAAATTTAAGGGACAGGACAGGAGAGGAAAGAAAGAATGGTGGTGACAAGAACAAAAACTAACGTCTAAGAAACTCTAACCATAACCTTAAATGCCTACAAAAGTCATTTGAAACAATTTAAGGTTGAAGATGTGATAAATAAGAAGCATATAACAGGCTATAAAAAGTAAATGGATGTCGATAAGAAGTGGGGAATTAAATTGCATGCCTTGTAAAGAGGTATGTGTTGTGAAAATTTATAAATTGTGGTGCAAAAAAACGAAGACGTTATTGTGTAAAAAATATTGTCTGGGATGCCCATAAAGAGCTGAGTTTGAGGTAAGTAGTATGTAGTGAGAAGAGAGAAACAAATACCAGAAGCGTGAAAAGAGAGTATTAGAAGGCATAAAAAAAGGGTAAGGATTACTGAAAGAAGAGATTCTCTAGATTAACAGGATGATTAAATGTAAGAACACAAATTGTTTGGCACAAGATACGGAAGGGGAAACTAGCGTATTGACTATTATTAAGGCAATTAGGAATAATTTAGTTTGATCCTTCTTTTTGCGATCTTGTTCTGTTAAGAAAGTTGATCTATGTCTAACTGATCTTCACCAGACTTACTTGCGTTGTACGATTGCACGGTATATTATTGTTTCACCTTCAAATCGGTATTTCCACACGAATCATCCTCAAGGTTTCAAAAAGTATAATATTCTCATATATGAGTCTACCCAGAACACAGATAATGACCTTCCAGTATAAGCCTTTAACAACCCATGCTGACCGTGTTGGCTCTTTAAAAACCAATTTTTTTTTTTTTTGATCTTTCAAAAACCATATTTACAAGAAAGGGCCCTGGGAGGCCCTTGCAGTTAGGAAGTTACTAGGCTAAAAGATGTGAAATGAAAACACAGGACATTAAATTCCTTCTGGCGCCTATTGTTACCATACCCGTCAACGACTGCCTTAAAGGGGGAGGCTTTTGCTCCCTACGTTGACATATACAGTGGCGCCTGCATGGGGTTGGAATGTATTGGAGACGCGTTTCCCCTATCGATTTCCGAAAACTTTCCATTTTTCTAATGGACCCAATAAGTGTTTTAGCTATGAAATTCTGTAGGTAGTAAGGTGGAGTGTGTTACTGACTCAGTGATGAAACTATTTTAATCACCTCTTATCACAAATCTTTCTCAAACTATCAAAATTCTCGCAAATCCTTCGCAAACTACTATAATTTTCACGCGATTCCAGCTTCATTGCATCTCTGTCACCAGGGGCGGATCTAGGGTCTTTTCTGAGGTGGGGTCCAACATAAAAAGGGCACATTCGTTTTCTTTTTTTTTAAATTTTGGTTCCCATAAACGTCAGCGATTATACAATTTACCGCATATTGACAAAGAAAGGATAAACTAAGAGACATGCAAAAACTGGAATCTAAACGGGGAATTGGCAATGCGCGCGAAAATTTTGGGGTCAGCCTACACTTTTTAGAATTTGTACTAATTTAAAGCTTATATAGAACAATTGGGCAGTTTGGCCCTATCGGGCGTAACTTTATTGTACTTCCCTCCTCGAGTCACGAGCCGTACCGTACGACAGACACGAGTGAACTTTAACCAGGTTTAGCGAAATGCGATTCAGTTCCCGACATTTACATAAATCCATGTATTCTACTTATTAAATTAACTTGAAAAGGTGGAAAGGGTTTGTACTATATTTATCCATATGTATAACGGAACTGAGGAAGAGTGGACAAAGCCTACCGAAAATTTTGGTTTTTATCCCAGAAATTAACCTTATGAAAGCCAAAACAAGAAAAGCAACCATGAGTGGCGGCAGAATTTTCCCAACACGGGGACGGGCCATGTCAGCTGCCCCAAGTTCCGACATTCCCTATTTCGAGGGGATGATGAGAAGGGCAAATGGAGTAGCCTCATTATCCCATGCCATTGCACACATAGTTTGCATTATATTGCTTGATACTTCAAGATCCGAGTTGCGCACTGATAGTGTTCTTTGAATCTGGATCGTAAAGTTGAAAAGTGCGCGAAGCGGGCGAAAATTTTTGATAGGCTTAAACATAAAACATATGACGAAAAGAAAAAAAATTGTAAGATCTGTAGACCGTATCGGGTGTAACATGTATTGTATCGAAACCACCTGGACTACACGATGAAATAGCCACACTTTGCTCCGCAAATCGCTCACCAACTGACTGTACCGCTGCTACCGCATGACCCACACAAGAGAACAACAACTAGGCTTTGCGATATTGGATGAAAGTTACGACCTTTACATAAACCAGGGAGCTGTATTCGGATAACAGCTCCCTGCATAAAATATGTACTCTGCCTATATGTTACCTGGTAAGGTGAACAGGACTTGTGCCAGGGAGCTGTTATCCGAAAACAGCTCCCTGTTTGTGCGATCCTGCTATGTGGAATGGACTTATTGAAGAAAACAGTGACTCTACAACGCGCGTAGCGCGCTGAAAATTTTGGGTTCTTAGTAGAGAAATTATCCGCTTGAGGGCAAAACACAGGTAAACCGTCGGGGCGACTAGTTGTCGTCGAGGACTGCATACTTTCGACTAAGACTCCCCAACGAAACTGTAAAACTTCCCCGATAGGGTGCCAGCCTTCCCCGACGGGGGCATGAACCCTTCCCCCACCTGGCGCCACCGCTATCTCGACTAGGGGAGGGGGTTAAAATGATGTATGTTGTGTTTCCTATATAATTGTGGCGTGACTGGCAAAAATGCTCTGTCAGAGCAGATGACTGAAGTCGAATGTTTGCTTTTTATTTGCGACAGCAGACCGGTCATCGGTCCAAAGACGTCAAAAAATTGAACCGACTGACATTGCTTTATTTGACCTGGTGGTGATTTTATATAGTAACTTTAAAATGAAACAAACACCGATTCGTCTATTGTGACTTCTGGTCAACTCTTGACTGTGGACTTTAACCTAAGACTGGCTTTTTATTCCCATCATTAGGGCAACACAATAAAAAAGAGATTAATTCCAGAACCTGAATAGCGAAACGTATTTACCCACTCTCTCTTGTTCATGAGAGGAGGGATACTAGCGGTTGTTGGGAAGGTTTCGTAGATGTAGCGTTTAGGAGTGTCGTTATGTTGTAAGACCAAAAAACTAGCAGTGACCTTTTGGAATCAATATTAAAACCTAATAGAAATACGTTGCATAAAGCGCTAGCTGGTATGACTTAATATCTGCGTGTTTTGTATTACTTTGAATGCCGAAACACGCCACACGTGGTTCCAAGCGAAAAGTGATTAGAATGCCTGACTGTCACGCAGGCAGTAAGACATACTGTAGTCACGTTCTCTGTAAAACGATTGCACTGTTCGTGTTTCGGGGCGGGCAATATAGACTACCATAGTCACATATTGCCGAAAGTTTCTGCTAGACTTTTACAGATGGATTGATCGATACTGGATGGGGGTAACCAAAATCTCCTCGGAATTGGACAACTGTCATTACCTGTGAAACTGTCTCGTTTTTTTTTTTTTTTTAGGCTAGTGTGGAAAAACCGAATATTGAAAAAGGGCAAATTGGGAAATTTGAGGGGGGTCCGGACGTCGGCGACCCCCCTGGATCCACCACTGGTCACAATCGCGCGGACTGTTCGTGTGCATAGAAGTTACTACGGCGGAGCAAAGCATTGTAAGAATGAAGGGGAATTTAGGGAAAGAAA
This sequence comes from Holothuria leucospilota, assembly GCA_029531755.1. NCBI lineage: Eukaryota > Metazoa > Echinodermata > Holothuroidea > Aspidochirotida > Holothuriidae > Holothuria > Holothuria leucospilota. The sequence goes on from JAIZAY010000835.1 coordinate 8,094, forward strand.
CATTACCAATTCATCTGCAAACATTATGAAAATTGAACGCTTTTACGAATTACCAGTCAGAGGACTCACCTGATAAGTGGCGGATACATTTTGTTAGTGAATCTAAATCGTCTCGATGGAAACTCTGCACGTAACTTTTGTTATGGAAATGGCTTTGAATGCAAAATGTCGGCGCGCTGTACGCTCATTCGTTACCGTTCGCACTCCACTCTATATCTTATGACCATTATTAGCGCAATAATACATTATTCTGAACAAAATACTTTTCCGAAAAATGGAGGCGTATCCCCAACCTCTACAAGGACCTTGAATCAATAGGGGAGAGCAATCTTATATATGAGTAGCATACTGTGGCATTGGTAGTATGTATCTGTCGTTATACATTTGTTCTTAATAACGGGGGCTATGTCAAAGCCAAGGTATAAATAAGTAAAGAGAATTTCTAAGGGCGTTATTAATTGGATGATTCGAAGAAGGTACCACCACTTTGCAAGCTTTGTAAGCTACCTAACCTAATCGAAATTGCTCAAGCAGAAAAGTTACCACCCTCTACCAGACCATAGGCGGGAATCCCGGAGAGGATGGGGGATATATCCCCCTCCCCACTTTTTGGAAATACTCCCACTGACTTTTATTTTTACACTAACTTTTGCCTCCCCAGATACACTCTTTTCACACAAATCCCCTCTACTGCAGTAGACAACTGATTCTTTCCTTACACTGAACCAAAAATACAAATTCACTGAACTGTGAGAGGTTTTCGATGTGTGATGAATTAGAAAATTTGCCAAATATAGTACTCTTTCGCATATAAGCCACCTTACATAAACATTTCTCAAGGGGAGGAGATGTCAACGCTCCTCTTAGACAACACACTCTTCCTTGACAGTCAACCAAAAATAAGGAGATTCCACTAAATTTGAATTTTTTTTTTTCAAGATATGATCAGTTCGAAAATTTGTTAAAAGTAAGAAACATTTTGTATCTTAGCCAAGTTAAATGAACAAGAACTTCTCTCAAAGAGGAGGAGCGCACTTGCTCCCTTTTACAGTCCCCCCCCCCCCCACAACGTCTTCTGCACAAGGTGACAAGGGATAAACCAGCCCCGTGTGCAATCTACCAATGGTACGCATATGTATAATTCAAATATTCAAAGGCGAGCGTTTTCGCACAAGTGGCTTTCTTGGCACTTGGCACTTGGCACTTGGCACTTGGCACTTGGCACTTGGCACTTGGCACTTGGCACTTGGCACTTGGCACTTGGCACTTGGCACTTGGCACTTGGCACAACTGAAACCTATCAATATCTTGATCGGAACTCTTCACATCCCCTAGCCACCTTCAAAGGCTTCATTAAAGGCGAAGTACTCGGATACACCCGCCTGTGTAATAACGAAAGTGACCTCCTGGAGAAATGTAATTCATTTACACATAAATTGCTCTAAAGAAATTACTCAAAAGAGGTAGAGACCCTATAGTGTGGTGGCCTAAATTGTGGTGGCGCTGCTCTGTGGCGGCGCAGTGTGCGTTCTTCTCCTAATTTTTCCTACTTTTTTGTCTTTCTGTGGACGTTGGTGTTTACGAATTATCGTCATGTTGTGTGGAAAGTTGCTGTTTATAATCATTTGTGTGTTTATGTTTCCTGCTTGCCTGGCTTTGTACACTAATAATGATTTTGAGCAAGCTGATAGACGAGAGACATGTTCCAGGATTCACTATACATCCGCAGAGCTTCGTGCTATTGGTACTAATGCAGTCTGCTGTGCTCCACTCGTGAATATGTCTTTACCAAAAGCGATGAGGCGACGCAAGAGAGGCAAGCCTGGTGGTGTGAGACGCAGAAACAGAAACCGTAAGAGCAGACCATATTTGCCTCACATTATCATGGGTAATGTGCAATCACTTGTTAATAAAATTGATGAACTTAGTGCCAACACAAGATTTCTATCTGACTTCAGGAATGCTAATATCATGTCATTTACAGAGACATGGTTAACGAACAACCTTTTTGATGCCCCATTTGAATTAGATGGATTTAAACTTATAAGGGGTGATAGAAGCTTGGAAGACACTGGAAAAAAGAGTGGAGGAGGTGTTTGTGTGTATGTAAACCATAGATGGTGTCATCCCAGTAATGTATTTATTAAAAAGTTTTCCTGCACACTAAACTTGGAAATGCTGACTGTTTCAATTCGGCCCTACTATCTTCCCCGTGAATTCTCTCACATACTTCACTGTACTATCTATATACCTAATCAACACGCTGCCCAGGCCGGTAACGAGGAATTAAGTGTGGCTATTCACGAGCTTCAAGTCGAATCCCCAGACGCTTTCTTTATTGTGAATGGTGATTTCAATCACGGAGCATTAATGAACACGGGGTCTCAATTTTATCAACATGTTAAAAGCTTTACCCGAGGTAGTGCTATTCTGGACCTTTGCTACACAAACGTCAAAGAAGCTTATACTGATACTCCCCTGAATGGTCTTGGCCAATCTGATCACAACTTAATTCTCTTGTTGCCGAAGTACAAACCTATTGTCCAGCGCATTAAACCTAGAAAGATTAAAATTAAACAGTGGACCGATGACGGATTGGAACATCTTCAAGATTGCTTCGACAGGACCAACTGGAATGTCTTCATTGAGTCAAGTTCTGACATAAATGAACTCACTGAAACCGTAAGCGCCTATATCCAGTTTTGCGAAGACACTATTATTCCGTGCAAACAGATTAAATGTTACTCCAATAACAAACCCTGGATAACGAAAGAGATTAAACAGGTCATCAACAGAAAGAAAGAGGTGTTTGGAAGAGGGAACAAGGAAGAGCTGAAGGTATTACAGAAGGAAGTTAAAAGAACTGTTAAAAAGGAGAAGTTGGCCTATAAAAGGAAAGTTGAACAATGTTTTATACAAAATGATATGAAAGGTGTCTGGAAGGGACTTAAATTGATGAGCGGCTACTTTAACAGCTGTAGTAAACCCAGTGTTTTGCCAGGAAATTCTTTTGAATATGCAAATGAGTTAAATCAATTTTACAATCGTTTTGACTGCTATGATTTTTCGGATAAGGTTGATGAACTTTTAAAACTACCTTCTGTTAATTTTGATTCATTTTTAACTGTCAGTGAGAAAGATGTTCGGCATCATTTTAACCGATTGAACCCGTCAAAAGCTGCCGGGCCAGATAATGTTTCTCCACGTATTTTAAAAAATTGCTCTTATCAGTTAGCTTTCATTTTTACCCATATTTTTAATTTGTGTTTTACTAACCAAGTAGTACCGTACATTTGGAAACAATCTCGTATTATTCCCATACCAAAAAAGCCAATCATTTCTTGTTTAAATGACTTGCGACCAGTAGCTTTAACTTCTGTTGCGATGAAGATTTGTGAAAGATTTGTTTTAGACTCACTTAAGCAATTAGTCTCTAAAAACTTAGATTCCTTGCAATTTGCCTATTCGAAAAGCCGGAACACTGAAGATGCAATCTTATTTTCTCTCGATAAATTGTACTCTCATTTAGAAGGTTCGAAATTTGGTAAAGTATCTGCACGTGTTATGTATTTTGATTTTTCATCTGCCTTCAACACAATTCAACCACATCTTTTGGCCAATAAACTATTGAAATTTGAAGCTGTCCCACTTTCGCTGGTCAAATGGATTTTAAATTACCTCACGAACCGGTCCCAATATGTTAAATTGTGTAGCAATGTTATCTCTAATGTCATTATTTCTAATACCGGTGTTCCTCAGGGAACGGTTTTAGCCCCCTTCCTTTTTACTGTGTATACTTCCGATATTCGTTCTATTCATGATAGTTGCCCTCTTATTAAATTTGCTGACGACACTGCCCTTATTGGCCTTATTTCAAATGACAACCATAGGATTTACCTTGATCAGATTAGTAATTTTGTAGATTACTGTAAAGATAATTTTCTGAAGTTGAATGTTAAGAAAACGAAGGAGATGATTTTGATTTTAGAACCAAACACAAGGTCATACCAGAGCCTGTGTTAATTAATGATTGTATCGTAGAAAGGGTTACCGAGTATAAGTATTTAGGAGTCGTTATTGACAATGATTTAAAATGGCATGAACATGTTGCTTATGTAGAGAAACGTTTAAAACCTAGATTGTATTGCTTACGAAAGCTTAATTCTTTTAGTGTTAGCCAAGATATTCTTGCCACATTTTACGGTTCAATTCTTAGTAGTGTATGGACTTACTGTCTCATATGTTGGGCAGGTAACACTGACAAAAGCCATATAAAAGTCCTAGATGACATTATCAAGCGGGTGGGTAGAATACTAGGGGAAAATCTTCCGTCTGTCTATACGGTTTACCTAAAGCATGCAGGTGTAAAATTGCAATCGATATGGAATGATTCTTCCCATCCTCTGTATGACCAACTAAGCAGCCGTATAATCAAGCGCAGTGGTAGGCTGAGGTCGTTAGTATCGCACACAAATCGTTATCAATCATCATTCATAGGTACAGCCATTGCTATCCATAACAACAATTTTACTAGATAGTTTTTATAGTTGGTACTGGATGTGTTTTTTTTTTTTTTTTTTATTCTTTTATTCGTTTATCCGTTTGATGTCTTTTATGTCTACAACTATTATTTATGTTTTAGGTCATCTTCGTCTTTTATTTCTTATTGTTTTCTCTACAACTTCATGTTTCACGTTTTTGTTCCTTTTTGCTGTTTCATGTTTTTGCCTACATTGCTCTTGTACATTCTTTTTACTTCTTACTCTTTTTATCGCAGACATGTAATTTCCTTATTTGGATTCAATAAAGTTTACTCTACTCTACTCTCTACTCTAGTGGGAGGGAGAGATTGGCCAACTTATTTAATGGGCGCCATTTTGGAGCCAAATGGTAACTATGGTTAGATATCATATACACTGTGTGCGAACAGTTTTCGTACAAAGTGTAAAACAAAGTGAGTTGCAGCGTTCTGTTCTCTTATGACAATCATTTGTATTGGTTGACTCTGGCTTGCACTGTCTGCCGGATCCTTTAGTTTGTCACCCGGTGCGGGAAAAGTCGTCCTGGGAGGGGTCTAGAGGGAGGGGATAAAACCCTCCATTTTGAGTTACTTTTGCTAATAGAAAGTGACGAAAATGCAGAATGGTGTATGCTAATTTGACAGTTTTAAAAGTGATTTTATTTAAAAAAAATCTCATTTTAGTGTGTCTTATTTTTGTGCTGGTAAGAGAGAGGGAGGGGTGGGTCTATTCTGGGCTGGGTCTATCCCTTCTTTCTAAGAATCTACTAGTACGTTAATGCAGGATGGCATACATGCAAAATGGTGCTTTTTATGGAAAGTTCAAGCAAGTCGAACTAATCATTTAAGATTTTTCATTATTTAGTGAAACCCAGAAGAAAAAAACAGTTGGGAATTTTCAACTGGTTCCAACTGGAAGCAGTTGGAAATTTCCAAGCTGTGTTTTTGGACCAGTTGGAAAAACTCACAACTTTCCAGTTGTGACCATGTTTCCAAGCTGTGTTTTTGGACCAGTTGGAAAAATTCACACCTGTTTCCAGTTGGGATCATGTTTCCAACCGGGATCAACTGTGGATCCACGAGAACGGGCACCCAATCAATGAGAATGTGTGGCTCAAAGAAGGGTAATTCTGACGTAATTGGTGAACTTCGAAATGCATTTAAGCATTTGGGGGGGGGGGGAGGGGGCTTTTTAAGTACATAGAAACAGGCACTGAGAAACAAAACGAAAACTCAAACCGATCGGACCAAAACGGAACTGAGAACCACTCTAACCACTCTATCCACACACAGCAAAGGAAACGAAAGAGTCTTTGTTACCACCAACAAACAGAAACCACCAAAGATCAACAACACAAGCCCAAAGGCAACAAACACGCCCAAAGGCAACACCACGCCCGAAGGCAACCACAGCACAGACGGACACGGGGGCCACTTGTTTCGTTGAAATCACTATTTACAGTTTATTTACAGTATATACAAGTATTTACACGAAAACAAAACATCCCAAAGAGATCGAACGTCCACTCTCTTCGGTAACCCAAACTGAACTGAACTGGGCAAATACAGGCGCACCTTGCCCGAAATGCATTTAAGCATTTTGGGGCAAGTCCAAAACATCTAATATATTACATGTAAAGACATTGCTGTGCTGTGTCAAGTCTTATGTGTTTAGTACGTAGAGACTGAGATGTACTTAACATAACAAAAATGATAAAAACAAATCAGTAATAGGCTTACCCTGTTATAAACTGTTAAAATGTGTTAATTGCAAATTTTGGAAATAAAATTTAAAAATGGAACCATCACAAACATCCTACAAAAGGACTGAGCTGATAAAATGCATTTTAGCTCGATTATGCAAATCAGGTAAAGCCAGTTGAATATGACCATTTGGAAATGGTTCAAACCAGTTGAAAACAGTTGAAACCAGTTGGAAATTATTCCAACTGGTTTGACATGCCATTCAAAATTTTCCAACTGGTAACAATAATTACTGGAACCAGTTGAGAATTTCCAACTGTTTTTTCTTTCTTAGATTCAACTGGACTTAAAGGCAGATTTTCATCAGCCCAGAAAGTTCCAATTCTCCCAACCTACTTACTCCTAGCCCCTTTCACATCTAACTAAAACTCATCTTTATCCAGACACAGTCCTAGTTTATTGTTTCAGGGCATACACTAGTGAGCATACAAGCCCTTAATGTGTAATCAGAACACTCTCAGTGCATGCTGTGTAATATGAGGTACTCTGCATTTTTTGAATTTGAAGTCAATCAAAGAGCTGTACCTATTGAGATTTTTGATATACATAGGGTGAAATTGTAGTGTTGGGGGGTTGAGTGACTGCCTTTAAACAGATTCTCAAATGATTCCAACTATTTTCAACTTCGACTGATCTCAACTGCTCTCTGAATTTTCCAACTGTTTCAACTGTTTCATACCAAAAATGCAAAACAAATAAACTTCCATTTCCATGTATTGTTTCATGTCAATTTAATATAGGCGATCCAGTAATATGGAATACATGTATAGTCAGGACCGTTCAGTCCAAGGCTTCATTTAACTTCTGTTGTCTTGCACCAGTTATTTTCTTCACTGAATGCAAAATGCTGAAAAAGTCACATAAAATATATATTTAGAAAGCTCAGTTAAAAAACCAGGTTCAAACTGTATGAACGGTAATGTAGGGACGGAAGTGTGATGTAGAAGAACAGGGTAGCTAATTATATGCAATATAAGTAATAGGTAAAAAATATAAGTAGCCTAATTATAAAATAGCCTAAAATTCAAAGACAATCAAATAAAAAATATAGTAAGAGTAAATGATCAATACTTCAGCAACACCTTAACCACTCGACAACTCAACTCTTGATACCCCCAACTAGTGCTGTTCTCATTCACAACTTGACACTACAGGTACATGGCTGGAATCCAACTGTACTCATCAGTTATTTCACCTATTTCCAACTGGACTCTTTTCCCAACAGTGTTTCAGTTGGATTTCCAAAACCCAACTGTGTTTCAAGACAAAGCAACTGGTTCCAACTGGTCTCGAAATTTCCAGATGGGACTTTGTCATGGTCCAGTTGGAAACACATGAGACCGGTTGGATACAGTTGGGATTACCAAGGAGGCCAGTTGGAAGCAGTTGAGACCAGTTGGACACAGTTAAAACCAGTTGCAATATCCAACTGGAATCAACTGTATTTTTTTCTCCTGGGAGAGGTCGGGGGAAGGGGTTAATATAGGGGAGCACTTCGTAGTGAGACTTTTATTTTACGGAAAGACCTAGGCATGGGCGCCAATCTTTACGCGAGTGTGGGGGACGTACATGGCCACTTCTGTCAAAAATTTACTGTGTAAAATGGGTGATGTATTTCCAAAATGTGGGGGACGTGTCCCCTGCCCCCCAGGATTGACTCCCATGGGCCTAGGCCTAGGTTTTATAAAATTGTGACTGACCAGGGTGTATTCCATGTAAAAACCTACATCAAAGTCAAAGGTACGCAAATTTTCAGTTTTCTCATGTTACTATAATAGATCCAGGAGCAATGTTTGATCTGTTATTATGTCCCCCTCCCCTATGAAAATTTTTGAAAAATTGGATGTCCTTACATGCAATCTTGTGCCACATACGCTACATCTGAAGTAAAATTTGTGTTAAAAAAGTGACGTATTTTTAGGAACTAAAACAAAAATATCGGCATAAGTAAGGGGAACCATGGCCCAATCGTGTGCCCCCTCCCCTTTGAAAATTTTTGAAAAATTAGGTGTCCTTACATGCAATCTGGTGCCACATATGCTACCATTTACAGTACAATTTGTGCTAAAAACTTAACGTATCTTTAGGAAGCAAAACAAAAAATCGGCATCAGTGAGGGGGTGGGGGTATGGCTCAATGCCCCCCTAAATACGCCACTGCTCCTACACCTATGACTGGGGACTGCAGCTCTGGTATTCCAATGTCTCTATGGGGATGTTCCTACAATTCTCCAATATGGTTAGTATTAGTGTTAGCCGGTTAGGCCAAAGGGTTCATGAGGAGTTGTATTTGGGTTTATGTGGTGGAATATCAAGCAGTCGGAATATAGAGATGGAACCGCCGTATACGGTATAGGCTAGGCCTTGTACAGAACGTCGTAATCTAACTCTAAGGCTAAGCCTACTCTAACGTTAGGCCTACGTGTATTACTAAGTTGTATACTGTAAAGTTACGTCGCATAAGCGATCGCTATTTGAAGGCTTCCAATTGAACCTTCTAACTTTTACAGCCCACCGAAGCCTTCTTTTGTACAGGATGGGGTTCTATACAACTTGTAACCCTTTTCTGGTCTGTTCTTGCATCCAAATGCAGCACAACCTGGCCGCAATTTTGGAAACAAAAAATGTCTATCTTACATAGGATGCGTACGTCCGGCCGTACGTACAGTACAGTACAGCCTGCATAACTCAAATGTACATAGGCTACACATGATCTTGCAAGCTCGTACTTTGGCTCCAAAATGGTGCCCATACATTTCGTCCAATCAGAATGCGTATCTGAGAACAATGGTTGGCCAATCTCTCCCACTATAGGGTCTCTATAAAGAGGAAATCAACAGCGCCACCACGCGTGGCCCACGCTGGCTGAGAAGACAAAAGCAAGAGTGCCTCCTTTGGTTTTTAAACTTGTTTACACCCCGCAAGTAAAAACGTTTCATAGTAAACGTGCCTTAACTAAAAGCTGGCATCTTCTCAGTCAAAACCCACAATTATCCAAACTATTCCCCCAACAACTTATCATTGCCTACAAAAGGTAAAAAATCTGAAAAAGGTACAAATATAAGCAATTGCGCGATGGGACGTTCCCATGGCTTGTAGCCCAAACATATGAATGCAATACTCAATACAAGAAGGATAACTTACAACATCTTCAGTCACTTCTTGGTGCACTATGAGAGAAAAAAAAACTAATTTTCAGCGCATTGTACTGCGAGTGGAACGAATACTGTAGGACACCCAGGGGTCCAAAAAGTGCAGCTGTAATGTAGCACTATAATTGAATCAATCATTTAGACCCGGATAGTGTACCTTGCAAGTCGCGTTCATAGTAAGTGTACACCAGTGCTTCCCAACCTTTTTCGACTCATTCCCTATGCACATGGAAGTTGTCCCTGCTTAATTTTTGTTGAGAAAACTCCCTCCCCTCATGCCTACAAATATAAATAAAAATAAAAGAACACCCTATGTCTATAAAATATGAGTGACAAGAAAATGAAACTGGTTTGAAAATAAAGGGTATTAAAAAGGTTTTTGTATGTGTGAATTAAGGGAATTAAAAATCGATGGGGGTTCACTATGTGATGGTGAAGCCCAAACTTGCAATCGTCTAAGGGTTGATGACCTAACGGGTTGTAAGCGTACTCCTCAAGAAAACAAACAATGAAACGGAAAACTACTACCTCCTGGCATCTGACAATCAAGATTTGATGAGAAGTAATACTTGTTGACCTCATTTTATCTCCACTTTATGAACACTTGTGACTTATTCGATAGCACAGTGGCAAATTTTTAGTATCTTTCAAAATCTCCTGCTCATATAAAGAATATTAATTTGCAAGAGGTCCCTGCTGCACCTATCATTTTCCCCCTCCTCATGAATAGAAAAAACGCCCCGTCATCAAACAACTTCTATATTTGTGTGTGAACATACGGCCCACCATAATCATACCCGTACGCTTTTTGCAACGGGAGGGAATCATGACATCCTTCAAGCTTTTTTCTGAACTCCTTCATATAATATATTTCAATAAAACAGTTTTTCTCTTCATGAATCTTTCTTACCATTTTTTTTTTTTGTTACCATTTAGAGCATACATTTAATTTAACGGGTGACTTTTACACAGGTTCAGAGAAAACCTATCACCACATGGAAGAAAGATTTAGACATTATGCAGCCTGGGTACCCATAAAGCTCAAAAATGTTGAGTGGCGTTGTGTTAGTTGAGGAATATTATCCTTTAAAATGATTCCATTTCCATAAGATCTTAGTTTTCTAACTAAACATATTGTTAACTCCTTAGAGTAAATAAGTTTAGATGATATGATCCATTGATTGTCCTGAGAAATCTTTGCTTGGGTGTTCCTTAGTATAATGGACAAAATATATTCCGTAAAGCGCCTCCCCCCCCCCTCAAAAAGAAGTCAAGCTGTGACTTCTTTGAATTAAAATTTTTGAAGATCTTTCACCTTATCTCCGTATGAAGAGTGTATCTAGGAACGGCAGTCTGTTATATAGGCTTATGATACTGTTTTTCTTTGAAAATTATGACTTGTGACTTGACTTGACTTGAAGTTAAATGACTTGAGACTTGACTTGACTTACGGGTAGATGACTTGGAACTTGACTAGACTTGAGAAAAAATGACTTGGATACAACAGGGATGTAAGTGCAGGGTAAAAAAAAAAAATACTGAAAATAGTAGGTTGTACGGGTGAACGCCGTCCTGGGGGTGGGGTATAAGGGGAGGGGGTGTCCCCCTCCCCTTTTGAAAATTTTTGCTGTCAGGAAGGAGCTGAGATGCAAAATGGTGCACTGTAAATTCATTATCTGAAGTACAGTTATGCCCCAGAGAATACCACTTTCAGGGTATTTTTGGTTAAATTAGACTGTCAAATGTAACATGTAATTTTGTTAACTAAAAAATTAAAATTAAAAAATAAAATTAATTCTGTACACTTCCAGTTCCATTTACTCTTGATCCCTTGATCAATCTTCTTAATGTCTGCTGTTCTGTCGAGTTCCATTGTTCCTTACACAGTTGCAGCAAACCTCAATGATGTACAAATAGGCCAACAAGAGCAAACACAAGGAGCTTACAGCACGTAAATTTGGTTATACTGTAGTGTATTACACGTGTGGGCCTAGCCTCCTAAGTGCACAGTATCCTAACATAGTACTGTAGTAAGCAACCACAGTACCACATCTTAAGATGGTAGCCAAGTTCAAGGAGCCAGTTCCATGGTCCAACTAAAATATACTTTAAGAACGATCATAAACATCCTTCTTTGAGCATTTATCACTAAAAATTTCTATCTCTCACCTGGAAGCAACCGCATTAATTGTATCGTCCAATACAACGCGAAACGGCAACGAAGCAGCTTGCTCCGTCGGTGATGTTTACTGATTTAACACTAGCACGCCGATATTGTACACGTACGTACGTACATGGAGCCAGCGCGCGCGCGACTTTTAAGGTAGTGCTCGTACAGTATATCCTACATGGCTTGTGCACTGGAGTACGTACTGGTTTAGCTTTTTTAGAAACGGACACGTCGGGCTGGGCGAGCCGTTGCCTACGTAACAGACTCTACGGCATATTCCTTCTTCAGTCACATTCCGTTCGTTTGGGAAGCTGGGGAGCTGAGCAGAGCAGAGTTCGCTCCGCGGGGTAGGCGAGCCGCAAGTTACTTGCAGCAAATTTGCCATGCCACAACTTACAGCACAGTACGGAGTGATCGAACTGGTATCGGCGTGAGCGGTACAGATATTCATTGTACATGATGCAGTAATAGAGAAACACCGTTAAGTTTGCTGTTATTTTAACGTATTTTTCTGTTTCGACTTCAACAAAACTTCCTCCAATGTTTTCCGATTAGTTTCTGTATTTCCAGTCGGCAAAAGTACGGCAGGAATACGGGAGAAATACGGAGACCTCAGTCGATTTTTTAAAAATACGGAATTCCGTATTAATACGGAAAACTTACATCCCTGATACAACTATTGGAAGGATGTGTAAGATCAAAGGAAGTAATCAGTTAATGAAATTAGCTTATGAGACATGAAATGACGCAAGGTTTGATCTGTTGTATTGGGTTAGTCTCTTCTAGGTTTTGCCATTTTTGTGTTAGTTTACGCACAATTTGCACAAAAATTAAGCCACAAGGAATATTTATTTTAAACAAATAGTTGACCGATATTTCTTGTTATTTCATGGGGTAGGGTACAAAGCATTCATGGAAGGAAGGTGTAATTTTGAAGCAGAGTACACCCTACACTACTCAAGACTAAGGAAGTTTTCTCCGGACACGAGACTATATCGTCTACTTGGGTATGACGAGGGGGAGGGGGGGGGTGCTAACACATCTCTGATAAGTATAACAAACTCACGACTTGTACATGCTAACAGTCTGCGGGCTCTAAAACCTTGAAAATTTTCTTCTTAGAGTTGATTCCAATTTTGCTTTTTCTTTTCTGCGGGGTGTTGACAACCACAACTTGAAACTCCCGTCTGTGTTCGTCCTGTGATACCCACGGATGGGTTCAATTTGAGTAGCTGAAAATACTTAAAATAACGCACTACTTATTGCCCCCCCCCCCCCCCATAGACATATCTTAATTTTAGCCCGTTTCGTGGCCTCTGGACCCTTGTAGAAGCTTTCAACAGGTAAAAGCTAGCACTCATACGAAAACCCAATATAGGAGACATTTGTATCATAACCGCTGAGGTTTTGGTTTAGAAGAGACCATGTATAACAGGATGGCTCGAGTCTTTTCTCTTCCTATAAATTTTTTTATTAAATAATTAAATTAAATAGTTTTTCATAATCAGTGCTTTAATTCCTTTGCTACCACATCCACATCACAAATTGAGAACATCACTTAAGCAACTTGGTCAATACTGTGCAAAAAACATTCATTAGTGTATTGGGTACACCTTCCGCGGGGAATTCCATTCCATTGAATAAGTAGAATAAGTAGAGTGCCACCTAAAGATGTATGGAAGCATAGCCTTAAATGCAGTTAACACCAGACTCATGCTAATGAGTACTGAAGGCTGCAACACAAAACATTCAAAAAAGGGTGCGGAAAACTCTGTTTATGGCAGCTGGTGGCAGTTACACAACGTGTTTAATACCGGTTTATTTATTCAAGTTTTTTTTTTTTTTTATTGCCATTATCGCCCAAACTAAATGTTTTCTTAGGGTGCCGTTTGATGTCTGCTGCCATTGCCCTGTCATAGTAGCATATTCCATGGATAGAAATCAAATTAGAAGAGAGAAATTTGGGCGGTCTGGACTTTGTACGAGGAATTGTTTAATAGAATCAAGATAACGGCGGTCATTTAGGGACTTGCTACACCTGCTCAGCCCTATTACAATCCCAGTTCCACTCATTCCATCTGACTCAACCCCTGCTTCGACTACTCCGTTGAGGGAGATATAATTCTTTCATAGACGTATGGCCCTCTTTCAGTGACTGATATTCTGTCTGAACGCTTTTTTAATTTTTACGGGTTATATCACACTGCATACGAAAACACGAAACTGATACAACTCTGGAGGAGTACATTCTGACCTACACAATCAGGGCTGGCCCCTAGAATCTAAGTGTGTCATGCCTGTCCTTGCCCCAAGTATTATTTCATCTCCTTATAGGTAAGGCAGACAGATCGAATACTACAAAACGATGAAGATGTGTATGTGTGCCAGTGTATGATCCTGAGTGTCTGAACGATTGAATGCGGGCGTGGGCGCGCGTGTGGGGGGGGGGGGGAGGGTATGCATGTGCATGTAAAGAAGAGATATAGAGTGTTTATTAGCAAAGAAATCAGGGATGTAACATCCTAATCCGTACTCGGGATTGTTTCCGGACTCAAGTCCATTCATGCGAGGACTCGGAGTTGACCAAGAATGGAGGCCCAAAATTTAAAATTGGCCGGAATGGGCTGCAGCTGAACCCAGACTCAGAGCCGATTCCAGCCGAGTCCACAAACATTAACGTTACATAAATTTTACCTAGGCTAGAACTACATAGTTTTGGTGCATAGCTCAACACATGAACAGTCATATACAGTCAACTAAATTTCAAGGTGAGACAGGGTATGAATTTAATTTATACCTAAAAAATGCCGTTTTAATTTAGTGTATTTGCAAAATAGTAGGAAAGGATCTTCACGAGATGCTACATTGTCAAAAGACTGGCCTCGGAACTGGCCCAGAATTTGGGGACTAGGAATCGTAATTGGCTTATAACCGGATGGTGCTGGACTTTGTATTGGCCCGGAATGTTGGTTCAGTTGAATGGGAATTCACGTTGACCTGGGATTAGGTTGTGGGGACTTGGGTGCAGCCCTGGTAAAAGTTTTATCACGAACTTCTCTTAAACGGTATTGTAAGTCCAATCAAGCTCAGACGAAGTGTACAGGTATAGACCTTCTTGATCATGAAAGTTATGCATGTGCACTGATGACATAAAATGTCAAAGGTCAACTAAGGTTCGAAGTAAAGGGTTTCAGCCTTCTTCTGTTTGTCGGCTTAAAAAAATTATAAAACCACAATGTATGTAGAAAATGTAAGAGAGAAATATATCAGTAGTGGTGACCCTTTGAACTTATTGCGGAATAAATGTTCAAGGTTTTACAATTAAAGAATCACAAACTATTATTTTGTGTAAACCTGAGCCGTTGATTAATAAGATTTATTTTATTGTTAGAGATTTGTTATAAAACAGAGGGCTATGCGTCACCACTTGAAAAGTTCCTCTATCTGTAAAGGTTTATTGGCTAATTTGCGTACAAATGAGGTCCAAAAATCAAAATAACAAAATGATTGACGAAATAGTTCTAGATTAACGTTCATTTATTCCATGATGTTATCCCATATAAAACGAATCACCTTAAAAGTAGAAGTCAAATATTTACAAGAATATGGAAGTCAAGTTCTTTAACCGTTGAGAGACTTAAACAGAAATTTTTGTGTGCTCTTAAACTGGTATAGGTCACTGGTGTATCTAGGGGCAGCGGCCATTCCCCCTCCCTATTGATAAAAGACGATAATTGAAAAGGGAAAGGAAGGAGAGAAAGAAACTCAAAGTAGAGTCAAAGTTATTCTGATTGGCTTGATTCCTCACATGGCTACCATTCAGTATTTATCGTCAAATTGCGATTTTGTGAAGATTATTATTTCGATTGCTCATTCCCATTTAAGGATATTTTCGAAGTTCACCCCAAGGCAGCCAGGTTCAAAATTTCATACAATTTTTGGCATCTATTTTACATTCGTTGCTTAATCCACAAAGTGACGCTAACCTGAAGCTTAAATGGGAGGAAGATTTTGTCCATAGAAAGGCAGCTGTCAAGAATATTTCTCTTCGATCCTACTTTCACGGGTCTAAAAAGAAACGTATGGATGACGAAGTAAAAACGACTGGAAATAACGCAGCAGTCGCACATACTGTTTATCATTTTTGTAGGAGATAAACACGATTAAAAGAATTCTGGAGCAACGTTCCATAATCGATATATCTCATTTTCACTTGAGGCCTATGAAAGCATATAACATTCTGGAAAGGTTCCTCATGTACTTTTTCGTACAGTGTTGTGCCCTCCAAGCCTAAACATGTGTTTCCCCCTAAAAGGCTATTTGGCTAATTTCTAGTTGAACGTCAGTAAAAGTTACGTTTTTGTAAAGCACTTGATGTGCACCCACTGACATTTGGAGGTCAGCTGTAGCTTGTTGCTCAATAAACACTTTTGTAACTAAAAACTTTTGGGAGCTCTCCCGAAGGATTTAAAAGCATGGTCTGGTGACCAGATTTGGTGCTTTCAAAAAAAGCAGAAAAATTTTCTGTGTTAGGCAGTGAAAACCCCATCTCAATAGCATCTTGCATTCGGAAGATACAAATTTTTGAAGAAATACTACATTTTCAGTTTCCCTAGTGCATGATGGGAAATCTGTGATGTCATCTGGGCAAATGGATTTGATGTAGCTTTTGTATTTCTTTATAATGTTGATATCACTGTATTGAATATTCCATAACTTTATTTGCTGTACCATAAGTATGGAACAGTTTTTCACTATATCTACACGGAAAAACATCTAAACATTCCAACGGTATCAAATTTCAAGGACAAACAAGGTAGCCAATTATAAAGAATAAGAAAAGGAATCTGAGGCAATTTGCCCACTTTGGATCACGTTTTGTGACCTTGAGGAAACTTTGAGGTATTTCTTATTAAAAGTAACCAATCTTTACGAAGAGATATCTTGAGTTAGGAATGGAGTTTTGACATGGGGTTTGGATGACCTGTAATGAAAAATTTTTATCTTTCATGTAAGACCCCTAGAAAATGCCACCAGACAATGCCTTTAACGCTATTCGGTGAACACTGGGGGCCCAATCGGTCGATTCTAGTTGCACCAAAGAGGCATCACTATGTCTTTTTTATACTCCTCGTGAGGGGGGGGGACTCTAGTGGGGGACTCTAGACCTCCTCAGAAAGAGAGGGTATATTGTCCCTGCGAAAAGGGGAAATTTTGGCGCGCTAAGCAATCGTAAACGGTTCATCAGTTTATACTCTTAAAGAGTAATTATACTCTACGTACTCTATATAAAAGTTATACTGGCACTCCAACACCCTTAGACAGAACACTGCATATAATCTCCAACGAAAACATATGGTTGGTTCCTAAAACAAGGAAAACTTGTTCCTCTCCAAAAATGCGTATGGCTTAAAAGCAATGCATTGTCGAAAACTTGAGCTACGTATGTTCTTAATAACGATGAGATAGTTCACTGAAACTTTGAATTAACTTTACATCATTGAACAGAATAAAAACTTATCCTTAGATAGCATGTCTGAAATTAAATGTACAATAAGTTTTTCTTTATGACACAACCTCCGCTTTGATAGTAGTATGAAAAGTGCATAAATTGCATTCACCGGTGCTTTCTACGTGTTTGGAAACGGACACGAACGGAACACAAAGTACAAAAAAAAACCGGGACCAGACAAGAACACAGAGGCAAATCGATTTACATTAAACTAGCAAAGAGAAGAGCGTATAATGCAGTAGCTATGTACAATACTTACAAGGTGATCCCCCAAACCACCCAAAACAAGAGCTATTTAAACTAAGAAATGGTAGCAGGCATTTACAGTGTTTACAAGTTAACCTCACCATGCCTGCACCGAAACAAGTGGACCCCACCGCCTGCCGAACGCCGCCCTTTGCAAACGTGCCTTACCTCCGTCCTCACCGACGCCAGGACGACGTCCTCAGGCCTCCCCACCCCTCTAAGTACAATATTACAACGGTCTCTCCATAATGCCAAGTTTATGGAGGCCGAAACGAAGGTCAGTTTACCGCAGACATTTCTGGTGCAGAGGGAGGAGGGGGAGACCATTCCCAGGTGAAATGTTATTCATCGTGGATTAATACGTCTAAAAAGATATATTTTCAATTTCAAACCCGTTCAACGTACACTCTAAAAAGCATCTAGTCAATTGGGGCACGAACCGGAATCTTGTCAAATATTTGACAAGATTTGTTTCAAAATTGACCAGAAACGGTTCAAAAATGAAACTATTCGTTTCATTTATGAGGCGAATCTAGTCAAAGATTTGACAAGATTCCGGTTCGTGCCCCTATTGATTAGATTCTATGCAAATTTGACTAGGATATTTTTAGAGTTTATGTATCCATAACCACCCTATCACATTTGTCCGTGTCCGTACTCGGCTGGATTTGCACTCGCATTCATAGACTTTCTAATATTGATACCAGTGTACAAGTTTGTACTCTAGCTCGTCACATGGTATGTGCGCTCGTACACGGGTTTGTCACTCTAAAACACATCTAGTCAATTGGGGCATGAACCGGAATCTTGTCAAATATTTGACAAGATTTGTTTCAAAATTGACTAGAAATGGTTCAAAAATGAAACTATTCTTTTCATTTATGAGCCGAATCTAGTCAAAGATTTGACAAGATTCCGGTTCGTGCCCCTTTGATTAGATTCTATTCAAATTTGACTTGGACATTTTTAGAGTGTTGTTTTGACAAATTTGCATCGAAGAGAATGCCGTTTACTTGAAAAGCATGAACATTATGTAATACTTATACTCGTATCTACGTTTTTGTACTTATATTGTACCCGGTTCCTGGTTATCCAGCACCCGGTTATTTGTACTTCACTGTAAAAAACATCTAGTCAATTGGGGCACGAACCGGAATCTTGTCAAATATGTGACAACATTTGTTTCAAAATTGACTAGAAATGTTTCAAAAATGAAACTATTCGTTTCATTTATGAGCCGAATCTAGTCAAAGATTTGACAAGATTCCGGTTCGTGCCGCTATTGATTAGATTCTATTCAAACTTGACTCGGACATTTTTAGAGTGTTATATATTCATAAAAAATAGTTTGTAGTCATATATGTCTTCATAAAAAGTGGAAGCATGCTTTTACTTAGCATTTTAAGTTGTAAGTTGGTCTGGTTTCGATGTTTAGTCTATACGAAAAAGAGACCACCCAAGACTCATGCAGCTTCGTGCTCAAACCGAGACCAAAGCGGTATCGGTTTGTGGATAAGCCAAACCCTTCAAACTGCCGGATAAAGCTCTCTCGTCAGACCACCCAAGGCCGGCCCGAATAAACTCGAATAAAAAGTTATAATGAAACAAAAAGTTGTTGACAGGATTTTCTCCTTGACATGCAAATTGAAAGACCGTAAAGAATCCCAGAAAACAATTGGAAGACTGATCTCAACTTCTTACAGGGTTTACTTCTTTACAGAACCTACAATGTACGGTTTTAGCATTTTGGTACAAAGAAGGATGGCAATTTTTACCTTGCAATAAGACATATAACTTACACTAGTTGCCTCGCTGTTTTTTTTTTTTTTCGCTGTTTTTTTTTCTTGGGAGGTCTGTTTTTGTCTCAAATGAAGTGATCACTCAAGACCAAAATGGCGTTGGCCTCAAAACCTACCAGATGGTTCCGCTATAAGTCAGAGACCACCCCAAACCGACTTCAGTTTCAGATGGTCTTGGAAAATTGTGTCGGTTTACACTCTTAATGCAAAAGAGTGAAATTCATTCCAAAAGAGACTGCAGTTTGGGACCACTCCCAGTAAGAAAGAATTTCACTTGGTGTAGAGTGAAAATTCACTCGAAGTAGAGCGATATATCATTCCATGCGGGTGAAGTATCGCTGTATTTGAAGTGAACTTTCACTCCACCCCGAGTGAAATTCACTCTTACTAGGAGTGCTTCCAAACTACAATCTCTTTTGGAGTGAATTTCACCCTTTTGCATCTAAAGTGTAAGCACCCCGGCATTTGCAACCACAAGCACTCACCCTACAAGTCTGTGTATTTTCTAAAAACTCTGGGATTACCCACCATTCTACTTATTACAATTTACTTTTAAAAAAATCTCAAAAACGTGTTTATAGTGTGCTTTTTATGTGCTTGGAAACGGACACGACGGAACACAAGGCACAAAAATAAACCGCGGCACTAGGCTTGAACACAAAGGCAAAACTACTTACATCAAACTAGCAAACAAAAGTCTTTCATGTAGCAACTATGTACGGCTCATTATTACGTGCTTGGAAAAGGACACGAACAGAAAAAAGTACAAAACAAAAACCGGGACCAGGCTTGAATACAAAGGCAAAGCTATTTACATTCAACTAGCAAAGGAAGAAAATCTCAAAAACGAGTTAATAGTTCATGTAGTGGTACGATCCGCGTTCAAAGGAGTCACTAATATCTCTACAATTATGTTGAATATATGGGAAAGGATTTATGGAGGTCAAGTAAGAACATGGGCGTCCGGAAGGGGGCAAGGGGGGCACTTGTCCCCTGGAAAATCAAAAACTTGAAAAAACGAAGAAAAATAAAGAAAAAACGAAGAAAATATAACATCAACATTTAACAGTTCAATCAGTATGAATTTCTACTTTCAAAACA
>JAIZAY010001278.1:0-17469 GCA_029531755.1 Holothuria leucospilota
CCTTTTGTGAAATTAAAACTTTTTTGATATGCTAGGCAAACGTTGTTTACGCCTTAATTTTCATACAAACATCGATTACTGCGTTCAAATGGATTCTTCAGGCTTGCCAGTATGACGAATTCTCCTCCAAAGAATCTGTTGACAAAAGAACCATATACATATTTCAGTATTAATGCTTACAAAATGGAAAAGGATACAAAATGCCATTGCGCAATCTAGTCAGACGTGTGCTGGGGCGGAAGTATGCATTCCGTCCATACAATTCAAGGACCGGACGAACCCCATTATTTGTTCCCTCTGTGATCAGAATTTTGGCAGTTTTTTATACATGGGAATTTGCCCTAACCAATCCCATGGTTGCAACCAAAAATTTGCAATTTCTAAGGTCCCTCAATATTAAAAAAGTTTCCAAAGGGGAGGAGGACACCTGATTGCCGTCCTGGGGAGGGGTCTAATGTGAGGGTGAAACAACGTTCAGCCCACCCCGGTCGAGAACAGCTTTCTACGCCTATGGGTTATTATTTTTCAAATGAAACTCCTGTCGTTTGATAATCGGAAGCAGAGAGATATCAACACAAACTCGGTCGGATCCGCTATCACTCATTACTAGTTGCTTGACAAATTTTATGTAATTCAGCTGTGGCTATTTTTATATACCTTTGGGGTGTGACGAGGTATTTTCACTTGAAGCACCGGTCGACAAGAAAAAAAAACACGTGGGCAATCCATGGATTATCAGTTCTCATCTCCTCCACTGGCAGTTTGAAGTCCAACGGACAAACGGCTTAGGATGAGTTCGCCACACACTTTTCGTTCAAACACATACACCACACATGCACGCACGCACTCACACACAGCTTCACATTTCTCATGTCCGGTGAAGTACAGTATCTCATCACCTTATACATTGCATGTATGGGGATGAGATAATTTCATAAGCAGTAAATGCTGCATTGGGAAAGGTTCATAACACCGCCAATTGTTCACATAAGGTATTCTTGCATTGGTGCTAAATTATTACACATGTTCAAAGTAAAAGAATGTCCGATTTGATTAACGCCAATAGTTATTTTGATTGCATCTTCATTGAAAGTTTACACTCTGATCACAATGTTAAAACTATTTCTCATAGTTTATTTTTCACCTTTATAAAAATATCTAACCTTTTGTCAATTATCAACCATGCAAACCGTTTTTGCATGCTTATTGGTCATTATAACATTGTCACCTTGTAATACGACTCGAATGAATCTGTTCTAGTTTGATTGTTTTAAAGATTATTTTTCAAGGCATACGAAAGAGTCTGGCCAGTTGCATTTAAAGCATCAACTTCTCAAATTTTCAGAGTAATTATATTGCAATCATGTATATTTTCCCAAAAAACTGAGAATAAATTCTCCTCGATCATCAATTCTCTGAGAAAAATGGTTCCACCATAATCAAAACAGGTGGCATTTTCTCTACGTTTGTTTCGCTCTTGCATAAATTTTATCATTCATCTATACCGTAACTTCAGTTTTTCTTTTTTTTATGAGTGGTTTTGTCCCAGGTTGTGAGTAATTACCTAGTAGTTTTCAAATTTTCAAAACTGTTGGTTATATTGTACTTTCAAACAACGGAAAAAAATTTCATTCTCGGTACAATGTCTCTTTATGGTAAAGCCAGATAAACCTATCAATTTCTAAGACAAAAGTAAAATTCCTTTAACTTCACGATTTGGTTCTCAAAAATATTCCCCAACCTTTATGGCGGCATCTGAAATCATGCAATATATTGCAGAGAGTTTGAATCACAATGAAATAACTTTGATGTTTTCTAGTTTGGTTTTTCAAGTTTTTTAACACAGCTTTTCGCCAGGTGGTATACGTACCCAACAGTTTTTAGAGTAGCACTGAATACGCAAACACAGACCATAAAAATCGCAGATTGCTTATTTTTCACATAAAAGGCTAATTCGGAATAACGGAAGGTCGATTTCTTGCAGATGCAAAGGTTTGATATTGGGAAGAATAGACAGTGGTAAACGTCGCACGGTTTTTCATGGTAATTCCACTCATGCTGTCTAAGCGGACAGGCGGAGAGTTAACGCGTATAGCGCGTGAAAATGGCTGTTTTAAAAAAACACTTCAGTATTTTTTTCTTCATTTTACATTAGAAATGTAATCATTAAAGATCCCAGGTTTTTCTAAAATATGACTTTAATTTTTCTCTTAGGGGGATTTCTCTTTCCTCTTACCTTATGTTTGGAGGGGACATCCCCTAGCCCCCTGGGTTTGCGACCCTGCTTACCGCAGTATACTTGATATCTATAGGAGCGGTGTAGCAGTTTGCATGCCTAAATCAAATCTCCAGTTCTGGTGACTTGAATTGATAGTTTTCTGAAGTCATAGCTAACTTGCAACAATCAACTTACCTTTGCATCTATCTGGGTCAAACATAACACTCATGGTCTCACAAAGATGGGTGATGCTGAGGTAACCTGTATATTGAGTAACGTCTCAACGTATTGTAATTGTGAGGAAAAATATACGTGTGCGTCCGGTTGTAACCAGTAAGAGCAGATTCAATTTCGCGACAGAACTGATGACGATTTGAACGATATTTTAAATTTCGTTTCGTAATCAAGTACCCAGTGGCACCAAAGTTATCATACGAAGACAGGAAGCCAATTACATCAGTACATAAATCAACATCTAAAGGGATACTCTGTAAAATCTTAGCAAATGCTGCCCCCTTCTCAATGTATTCTTCTCTCCAATGATACTGGGAGAGGAAATCACAGATATCTTCTTGAATCTGATCCAAAAATATCCACACTTTGTGATCTTCATTCGCGCAAACATCAAAATGATGCAAAAACTTCAATGCTGCAGGTCCACCAAGATAGAGGAACAAGTTCTTCACTTCGTTGACTGTTTCACCTATGTTTTCGCTTAACAAAAAACGTACCTCTGAACAAGCGCTAAACATGTCACCCGAAAATGGAGACAATCCCAACAATTTCAGTAAGCCAAATGCCAAGTTTATTCCAAGACGTTCCAAGTCAGTTGGTGAGAAATTAAGAAAACGAAAATATTGGTGATAGCGACTAATTCTTGCCTCACTTTCAACTTCTTTTTTCCGCAAATACGATGTGCACATTCCGGAAATATCAGACTTTTCTCCCTTTTGAAGCGATGTCACTATCATGTCGCAGGTCTGTCGAATCTCCTCCTCAGGATATAGGGCGTGAAGAAAAGGACCGCAGTGAAGGCAGACACGCCCCATTACCTCTTGCCAAGATGGTGCATTCCACAATAAACTGAAGAGTGTCATGAACAGTCACACCGGGAAGTATTTCCCCAGGATATGAGAAAGGTTCAAAATTGGAGAAACAGGGGGGTTGTCTGTTCCAGTCGATTGTCCAGTCTGGCTTGCATGATGCAGGAACAGCTCCTGCAATCGATAAACAGGATAAAGAAACGACAAGGAGGCTTATGGTACAAATATGCATATCCATCGATTTAGGGTGATGTCAACAAGCCCTAATATCAGTGTTCTCAGTAGAAATATCCCTTTCACCTGTAAGATAATGAAAACACCAAATTTAGCGAAAACAGAAAAAAGTGAGAATTAATCGAGGGAAAAAAACTCTGTTCTCTGTCTGGTCCTCACACGACTTCCACCAGAAAGTAAAATATTTTGTCCATCAAGTAGTGACATCAGAAAAATAAAATGGTTTGCGTTTTCCAACCATTTCTCTCTATCATTCGTTCATACTTCCTCCTAAAATGTATTGTTGCACCACGAGAAGAATGGTTTGGCAAACATCGTGTTATTCTTTCTAGAGAACAAGCAGTCATTGCAAATTTAATTTGAAGCATCACTAAATCTTAAAAATCTCGCGTTACTTTCCTTAGAAGTATCTTTCATGATGTTTATTATGTACATGTTGTCACATGATCAAAAATGGTCTCTAATGACTTTGGATACTTGCTAATTCAAATTATGTGAATGAATTGTCTGTTATTCCAAAAAGGTACAATCGTCATTTTCTTTAATCAGGAAACTGTTACTGGAACGCAGCCCTTGTTCAATGCACAAATACCATTGAAAGATAGCTAAATGCTTCATTTAATAACCCGCAAATTTAAAAATAAGCCAGGTTTTTCTGAGGCCATGCTCTTCTGAGGATCGATGAGGGGAGGGGGGGGGGTTACTGGTCATTTTTCTGACGAAAATGAAAAAATGCTTGTCAAGAAAAGGTTAACTCATAAGCAGTGGCGTAATTTCTCTCACGGGGGGGGGGGGGGAGGCTTGCAGTATGTTCTGTGATGGCGTTGGACCTGGGGTAGGTCTTAGGGGAGAATGAGGCTGAGAACCGAAATCAACAACTGTTTGTCGTAATATAAAGTACTTTGTAATGATACAGGTAGCCTACACCGCGTGTCTCAGTAGCATGAGAAGGATACAACAGTATATTAAATTGGACGAGGTCATGTATAAAGTAATGTCATACTGTAATCTTATTTGAGGCTGCGGTGGAAGCGGATAGATTTCGTTACCGGCGTAGTAAGTTTGAACCGTAGGACGAGATGGCCCGACCTCTCACGGCGGTCTTTCCGTGCACTTCGTACATTATTCCACTATCACGACTGAATAAAAGACGTAGAACTGTGTAGACACAGGCCTATAAGAAAAAGAACTAGAACTGTGTGTCATTTCTTTATATTACCATTGTCAATCATGGTGCGACAGAAAAGGAAGTCAAGAAGGAAACTTTGAGACTAACTGCTGATAAACCCGTGCTTTCCTAGTTTAATAGAACGGATTGTTCTTTATTAGTGTGTGCAAGATCCTATTATATTTACCATAATAGCTTAAAAAGAAATACAGAAACCTTTGTGTTTCTTCAAGAAATACAATATAATGATGGCATTTGTTACGATTGGAGATGCTCTGCTTTCGAACTCTTTTGACTTCAATCATCAGGGGTGTAGCCAGGTTTTTGGTGTGGGGGGGGGCAAAGTCGACTCATCCTTCCTATTCTTCACCGCCGCCCTGGGGGAGGGTTATAAGGAAATTTTTGCTGTCTCAAAGGGCTTAGATGCAAAATGGTGATATGTTTTGCTTCTTTTTATACTAGATCCCAGTGTTCTCCCCAGGGGTTTTTAGAGGTGCTCGGGGTGGCGCCAGGATTTGCCGACGGGGGGCAGACTTCCGACGGGGAGGCCAGCGATGCCGCCAATGAGGTCGAGGGAGGCCAGCGACAGCCCAGATGCCCTCGAGGGGTTGGTGAGGGGGATTTGAAGAAAACCAGTGTACTATATACCATGCCATTGCATATATTGCATATACCGGTACTGCATAAAATTTGTATATACTAGAGGAACATAAATTTACCGTTTTTTCCGGAATCTAAACTGTGAAATTGCAAAGCGCGCGAAGAGCGCGAAAATCTTTTGGTTAGCCTACACTAAAAAGCATCTGTACTTATTGAAAACTTGTATAGGTCAATCGTCTGAGCAGTTGGGCCCTATCGGACATTAGTTACACTGTACTTTCCTCCTCGGGTCACTAGCCGTACAGCACGACAGACATAAGAGAACATTAACTAAGTTTACCGAAATGAGATGAAATTGTACTAGGCCATATTTAGCTATAAGTGACCGAACTGAGAAAGAGTGGGCAAAGCGTTTCGAAAATTGTTGGTTTTATCTCAGAAATGACCCTTTTGAAAGCCAAAATAAGTAAACTCACCATGGGTGGCAACAGAACTTTCCCGAAAGGGGCCGAGCCATGCCAGCGACCCCAAGTTCCGACAACCCACTATGTTGAGGGGGTGCATGGTAGAAAGGGGATTTGAAGGAGCCTAACATCCTATGCCATTGCAGTGCATATTTTGCATGATATCACTTAATACTTCAAGAGCCCAGTTGCGCACTGACAAGGTTTTTTTGAATCTGAATCGTGAAACTGCAAAGCGAGCGAAGGGCTCGAAAATGTTTGGTAGGCTCACACAAAAAGCATATGTAATCATTAAGAAAAAAAAAGAAAAACTGTAGGAATTGTAGACATATCGGGGACAAAATACATTGCATCGAAACCACCTGTACTACCGATGAAATAGCCAAACTTTGCTCCGTGAGTCGCTCACCAAGTTACCGTACAGCATGAAACACACAAGAGAACAGCAACTAGGCATTGCGATATGGGATGAAATTCAGTGCTGTAGCGAAACCGGTCTCGAGACCGGAAATTGATGGTCACGTCTCCGAGACCGGTCTCGAGTCCCTATGCAAAAAGTGTGTAAAGTCCGTTGAGAGGCCGGTCTCGGTCTCGGACCCTCCGGTCTCGACTACAGCACTGATGAAATTTACGACCTCTACATAAACTATGTACTCTGCCTACATGTTACTTGGTAAGGTGGAAAGGACTTGTGCAATCTAGCTATCTGGAATAGAACTATTCAAAAAAAATGGAGTGACCCTACAGCGAGCCTAGGGTTATTATGAGAGAAATTGTCCTCTTGAGAGCAAACAACAAGTAAACCGTAGGGGCGACTATAGTCGCCGTCGGGGACTGCATACTTTATCGTATCGACTAAGACTCCCCGACGAAACAGTAAAAATTCCCCGACGGGGGGAATATCCCCATATTCCCCATATTCCCCATATCCCCCTGCCCTCCTAACACCACCCCTGGAAGGGGACCCGCCCTCCGAGTGAAAATGACATTGACAACCAATACTTTTGCCGGATTCATTTATTTTGTTTCAAAATCAGGATTAGGGTTCGAAAAAAAGGTTAGGGTTCAGTCCCCAAGGAATAATCTGTTGAAAAAAGGAGAAAAGATCCGGAACACTTTTTCCAGAAGCTTTGATATCATTTATATCCAGGGTTTGATTGACTTTTCGGAGGCATATTGCCAATGCTGTCCGTTCTGTTCCGTTCTGATCGTCATTACTCATCCCCGAGCAGCATACTCGTGTTTATACGACTGCGTTTAAGCAACAGGCCCAAGTATGATCAGTCGAAACCTCGAATCAACGATAATTTCACACCTTCCCGAACACTTCGTTTCAATTGTTCTGTTAATCTGTTTCGTCGTAGTTTTCGATAACATAACAATATCACACTTGTGAAGCCACTATTTTCCAATTACCCTCCCCCTATGCCCCTACCCCCACTCCGACCCACCAACTTCCCATCCCCCTCCTCTCGCTGTTTTTTCTCTCCTTTTGTCAATATTGCCCATCGCGTCCCCAAAATTTCTGTGGGGACACCCTGCCCCCTGCTGGCTACGCCACTGTCAATCATGGTTTACGACATTATGAAAACTTGAACGAGAACTACTCCCGAAAAGTCCCTTCAAGTTTGCATAAAAAACAAAGACTGGCTAAAAGCGTTTTGACATGGTAAACGTGATAAAAACAAACCAGTAATTCAAGCACAGCAACCTCTTGTTTGCGAGGAATGTTAGAATTTACTTTTAAGTATGTTAAGTGTTAATAACCAAATTCGTTTGAAAGTCAGAAATGTAAGATAACGTAAGAGACAGTAATGCTCGAGATGAGAGAAAAGTTTGTTCCCTTTAAACGAACCTGTTTAATGAGACATTTCAAAAGAAATATCTTCCTTCCCTCCAAAGTTTTTAATTTAGATATACAAGCCATACGACGAGTTCAAAAGCGTCGGTGTGAAATAACATGTGACAGCGGACTTATAATATCGAAACAGAGCTGGTTATTGACATAAGTTCCGGAGCAAAGAAAAAATGTACTGTCCAAACGCCCCAGATCTTCTATTGTTTTCAAGCTCAACATGGCCAGATGAATTTACCCACTCGACTCGCACCGCACTGGAAATGCCACCCGTTATGTTTAAAAATGTAAACCAATCTGGTGCCCGCTAAATTATACGCATTAAGACGCATGAGAAACATGTTTAAACTTGCCATGACTTCATGGTAGGGGAAACCCCATTTAATAGCTTATGTGTCTACTCTATCCGCAACAACAAAGACAATAACGCAATCACATTGTATGGCGTTTGCTCTTCAGAGGGTGGCGCTCTTTTCCTTCGGTCTACCCACCTCCAGTAACCACCTCATTTAACCACCTCAAAACGGGTACCATTTCCTCCATATATATATATATATATATATATATATATATATATATATATATATACATATATATATATATATATATTACTTAAATGAAATGAATTTTGGCCTAAACCATATTTGTCACATTTTCAAAGTATGATCTACAAGGAGGGGGGGGGGGCAGGGGAAGAGAGGTTAGCATAGAGTTGGTACTCACGTCAAAATGATGAACATAGACATGGACATATATGGCGATGGGGGAACACCTCGCCGACTTTTGAAAGTGGGGGATATCATATGGTTTGTCCTTCCACCATTTTCCACAACCCCAACGAAAACAGTAGGCACATGCTGAACTCCATGGATTACAATAGCTGATTCAAGGAAATCATACTCGAAATGTTGGAAACAGATATTTAAAGGAGCTGAGTAGTGGCGTACCTCGGAAATAAATACGTCATACTAAACGAGATGTTTACCCTCAGTGTAATACTAATATTGAAAATATTCCTAATTTTTGAAATGTAATTCAGTAATTACTATCGTGTTTTATCTCTTAGATTTTTTATTTTTCACTTGCTACATATTTAACAATTTGTTTTTTTGAATTTATAGTTCGTTACTTTTTCTTCTGGCACGGGCAATTTTGTATCGTTTCAACTTGTAACGGTTCTGATCGATGGATTAATTAGTCAATACATCGAGCTATCATTGCAGCTACGTTGGACAATTCTGATACCATTTCCGCGAAAAACTGATCATCTGGTTGCGTTAGCATTTTGTTATACTTGTAGTGCTTCTGGACATTATTTTGGTTTCATTTCGAGTAATATAACCAGTTTCAAAATGTTGGAGGGAGAAAGTTTTCCTTTCGAGCAAGTGAAAAGCTCAGCTGAAGCAGATGCTAGTGGTTATACTGCACAGAACCGTCTGTTTGCGTTTTCAAATCAACGTGTCAGCGTAAGGAGTCTCGTAGCGGAGGCTCTCCGTGTAAAAGCACGAGCAACCTCCGTCCGTAGCTCTGTGTTAATGTGGGACCAGGAAACGAAAATGCTTGAATAAACCACCTCCGGTAAGCTTTAAACTTGTTGTCTTTGCTAACAATGAGCTTCCATTTCCTCCCCATAATAGATTCGCGTTTACTAACCACCATCAAACTCATTATAGGCTAATTAAGAAAATCATAGGCCTAACTAAAATTACGTTAGGCCTAAAAGTAATTTGCAGTATCGTACTAAAACAGGCAACACTAATATACTACACACGTACATACGTTGTGAGTTGTGTGTACTAGACACAATGCATTTCGGATCGAATCGATAAACCAAGAAGCATAACCGGATGTGACGTAACGAAGTCGGCGGGTCCTAGAATTTATTCTGTTTTGGCGACTACTCAACTCCTTTAATGGATTAGGACAATAGTAAACAGAGATAAACTTTTCTAGGACTCTTAAGTCGACGGACACCTGGATCCCATACAGATATGGACAAGGTTACTCTCTCCTACCTTTGAGACGCTGTTGTCGCGCTTGATGATGAATGACTCAACCCCCCCCCCCCGCGCCTTTAAGAAACGCAAAACACCATGGAAAGGTCTTGAACTGCTCCGCCACTCAGATTGTCTGCAGTGTATACGTATCTAATTCGGTACGTGGGAATCGTTACATGAATGAGTTTGTGGCCTCTTTTGTTCAAACCCCTCATCCGCTCTTGCTGACCGCTCGTGAGTAACTATTTAAAAAAGACAAAGGGCCGAAACACTTGAAAACACCTGGCCAAGGGTTAGTAATCCTTAACCTAAAGACAAACACACTGTCCTTCAATGGCATGCACTATCAGTATTGTGCCCCTACAAGCATAGTCTACGGCGTGTTGCATACGGGAAGCCCTGATCGAGGGCTTCCCTAGGGCTTGCAAAAAGTCTGAAAACTTACCTAAAGTGTAACACTTGTTGATAATCCAAGAAGTATGGTGACAACTTCCAGCCAGCCAACTAGGCTATCTAGTCTTCAAAGTTAGAAATGAAATTTGGTTGCCACTGAAAGTTTTCGATATTCGCTTCCACCATTCGTAGTGTGCTACATGTCTGAACAATGCTACTAGCTATTACGTTTTTTCACTCTCTACACCCCACACCACAGACGAGTTAACAGGAATTAGTTTTCTGCCTGAGAACAGTGAATTTAAGGAACCTTCTTTAGGACAAAGCCCACGAGTACCGTGAACAATAAAAGGGGCAATTACATCACCCCAAAACTACTTACGAATATCATCATATTTCTAAATAAAGTTTTTGACTGTAGACAAATTGATGTCAGTAAAGAACCCAGTCACGGTTGCGTCTGTAATCCTGTGTAGCTTCATTTTAACAACTTTGCGATACGTGAGTGCGGATGCTAACAAAGCATTGCAACTTAGTTACAAATGAGCGCGTCATTGTTTTGATGCCATTCTACGAAACGATCTAAATGTAGGACTGGATAAAAACCCGCACTATTGTTTAACATTGCAGAGTTGGGGAATCACCATAGAGCAGGATATAGGAACTGGGGTGCGGACCCCCAATACCGCGTATGTAAATCGGCTGCGATTGCATTGGGACACGGGGGAAAGCGTACGCGGCCACCATTTTAAAAAGGGGCAAGAAGTCACGTTGTGTGCGAGTAGGTGTGTACAAACTATCACGGAAACTGATTCGGCTAAATTCTATGGCGTTTTTTCCTTGTAAAATGTGAATTAAGTAAGAGAAAATGTCCCAAGCTCTTAAAAATTATAAAAGAAGATTTTTCAACCTTCACATGTCAACACAAATTGTCCAAAAAGGGTTAAATGAGGTTTCGATCGATAACAAAGGGCAAAGTTCAAGTAACGCACACGTATGTAAAAGTCAACTCGCCCCGTAAGATACACTCGGCCTTTGAGGAATTTGTCAGGTCCAATCTAGGCTCGGACATCTCGGCACATGTGATATGCTGAACCTGAGACAACTCGGCATCTAAATGAAAGATGTCGACCTACTGCGACAACTCGGCATCAATTGCAAACTCGGCTCGAAAGTCAACTCGTCCCCAAATGAATTTTTCACGGCAAGTTGTAGAAATTTTCTCATGCTTTGCTTGCACCTGGTCAGTAAAGATTACAATTGGATGTAAAGAAGGGAGATATATTCATACATCATTCTATGTAACAAAAAATTTTGGGATTTCTAGAGGTTTTCTTTAATTTTTTTTATTAGGATTTCAGGAATATTAGGGCAAGGTGCTACTGACCAGCACTGCTCCTGAAAATGATTTACTGTAGTAACAGTAAGGAAGCTGAAGTTGAAATATTGATGAAATGAACATGGAATCTCTTGCAGCTGGATATCAAGGTGTGGAAAAAGTGAGTTTCATAGCCTTATACTACAGCCTATTCTTTACTTATGAATAGCCTCAGACTGGTAGAACTGCCACTCTGGAAATATTAACAAGAAAGTATCTCTGAGTCTTAACTGAATTTCTTTATTTTTGCTTTAATTTACAAATAAAAGGACATTCTTCAACCCTTTTGCAGGGGAGCACAAAAACAAGAAAGGATTTCAGTGCTCAATAATTGCAAACAGTTAATTTAGATTAAGTGGGTTTTGATATTACCTACAGGGCTACAGTAAAAGGAAACTTCTGGGAAAGGAGGCCCACCGTGAGGATACCATTTCTTTAATTCTTTGTGGAAAGAATGTAAGAATTTATCGTAGCAATTCATATTCCAAATGCACATAATCATTGTGCCATCATGTTCCAAAAGTGATTGTTTCCCCCATTTGCCGGTGCAGCGCCCCCCCCCCCGGGCAATTTTCCAATCTTGAATCTTGACAGGAAGGCACCGCTAACTAGTATGATAAAGTGTGTGGTCCTTATACAGTGACTGACAGTTATTGCTCCCTACAGTTACCAGTTCCTTTTGCGCTTTGAATTTGTAATATTCACCAAGGTACAGTTGGTGATGCAAATAATCATGTTCTTTCAAAATATGGCAGTTTAGTGAAGAACTTGAAGATTGACAGTCTGATGAAAGTTTGTAGCTGAAGTGAGTCTGGACTTTGATAGTGGTCATTTTACTCTTTGCATTTCCTGATAATGTGGTAGATGATCACAAACAACTGGTGGTAAAGTAGATACTGCTTAAGGAAAGGTTTCATGCCCAACAGCAACAAAATGGTCTCATGGGTGTATCACCGTTAAAACAGATAAAATGCATAGAAACATTCATTACTGTTCCGGCAAAGCAATTAAACTGCTAAGATATACTGCAACCAGACTCATCATGAAAAAAGAAGCACAAAGGAACCCTACCTTTTTAGGGGAATCCTATCAAAATACAAAATTGAGCATCATTATGAGGAGCTGGAATGTCATCAAGTCCATTTTAAAAAGTAAAAACTGTGCCTCTGGTTATGGCTATAGCACATATCATAGTTTGGTTGCTATATATTTTGTATGCTTACAGGCAATGGTTAAAAAATTCTAATGAATGCTTTCAGAATCTAGACTGAACGTAGCCTAATGGAAATGGAAAGTTATTGTTGTACAAGCCTTAATTGGCTACGTAACAGTATGCACCTATACTTGTAAATGCAGCCAAACAGGGACCCCCCATTTTACCATTCAACTGTGGACGTCTGCAGATAGACCTTGTGGTAAGCATACCGATAGGAAATGATGTGCTTTGGTACAGCCAAAAAGATGGCGCTCAAAATGTTTTCAATCACCATATATCTATCTAATTGTAAGTATGTGATTTTCCAAAGGTAACCGTGAACATGCATAACGTGATACAAACGTACACCTGCAAACGAGGACGTAACAGAACACTGCCTCAATGGGGACTGTTCCTATATTCCGCAATAGACATATCTTCATGGCTCCATCATTATAGCCCAAAGAGGCTATTTAAAGCCCTTCTTTCAAACGGGGACGGTCCCCATTTCCAGATGGGTTCCCGATTGGTAGGTGTATTCATAAAAACATCCGCGATTGACAGCAACTGTCAGCGCAGTACTGCTAGCAAGGGTAGTAGTCTATAGTCATCTCCTGGAATATGACAGGGTACTACAGTACACAGCAGGACAGGAGGATGACCTCAGCACCTCATCTACATATCCCAAAATACTCGTCGCTATCACAGCTCAGCCTCTTAGTCTTACCACATATGTGTGAGTAATGCTGTAAACTCTGCTACTAATTCCCGTGGCTATTTCACCCTTGCCTTACACCCCTGCAGCTGTCTCCATCCTTATATAACATGTATCCTTACCACTGGCCCTGACGTAAAACCAAGTGCAACCCCCAGTTTAGCATTAGAGGAAATGCCCATTAGCAGGGATTGAGAAAAACTCCAACCACAGCCATTCATCTTAGCAAATAAACTGCAGCTCAACTTCCTGACAGACATGAACCTCATCTTGACTCCTAAGAACTTGTATTGTTGAAGGTCACTCATGCATGACAGACTGAATAGCTGTGCTTGGCCTGGATGGAAGAGCCTCCCAAAAAAGTTGTCGAGGAAACCACTAAGCAAACAAATCAATAAGGTGGCCTGATCCTACTTCCCCGAGTTGCCATTGGTAGACAGGGTTAGAGTAGGTAATGGAAAATACCGGTCATGGTATGGTGCATGCAGTACAAAACAAGAATGACACCTGCAGTCAATGTGTTTTAGTTATAGTAAGCCAAACCTTACTGCATCAAGTCAATACTAGGCTAGTTAATGCAGAGTAGGCCCTGGCCTATATCTACCTTTAAAAATACAAAGCGATGCACTTAAGATCTGGGACTAGCCTGGAAACTTGAGCTCCTGCAATTTGGTCATTGAATACAAGGGCTGGAGGACTCGAGTCCGGACTCGAGGTTGAGTCCAAACTTAAGTTCCTTTTATTTGGACTCGGACGTAGACTTGGACTCAGGCTGTCAGGCTGTCAGGTTTTCTCCCAAAAGCAACAGCACTCATCATGTACTAGCCTAATTTTCTTCGATATAGCCTACAGTATATAGGCCGACTGTACTGTAGGTATGAGAGTAAGAGGAGCCTGATACCTGTACCATGAAAAGATCTTAGTTTTAGGAACTTTTCTCAGTTCCTTATAATTATCTTCACGACCAATTTAACTTGGTCTGTAATACATAATGGAAGCTCATCAAGAAGCAATTTCATGCATGTGCATACAACACTATGATAATTCCTTGGTAGGCTCAACAAAATGCATTAATGCTGACTCTTATATTTGTATGTGTGTCTGTCTGCGTATGGAAAGGAGGTGGGAGGGGTGAGGTTGCTGGTAACTATAAACATTTTTCGTGATTTTTTTTTTTGGGGGGGGGGGACCAGCACGTTACATTTGATAGATTGGCAAATGCATGATTGAATCCAACAGCAGGGCCTACCTGCACTACAGACAACCCCTCTTGAACAGGCTACAGTTTACATTTAGTTGCCTGGGTTAGACATGTAAAGGATGTCATAAGCTTCAGTATTTATGGTACTTGCGTGTACATGTATAATTCAGTCACCGTCCTTTACCATTAGCACTGTGGAGTAGGCTATATATTACTCCTGGCCAAATCGGAAACAGAAATCCAAAGCAGTAGTGAATTTTACACTCTCATGTAACTTGTATTTGGCTACTGTACCCAGTTGTCCACTTCGATTCATATGGGAGGGATGGGCAGTGGCCACAGAAGTTTTTTTTTTCATATTATATAACTATATTGCAGGCTTGATGTTGTATGCTAATGCTGCATAACAGTGTAGGCCTACCCTTATACTGATTTTTCACAGTCTAGCCCACTGTACCCTTTGCGTACAGGCTGTCCTATTAACTGCTGTACTTAACAGTGGCGGAGCAAAGGAATTCGGTCAGAGGGGTCGAGAATGGCCTGTAGGGGCGCTTTGAGACAGGTAGATACCCTATGTCCCAATATAGTAAAACCCTAAAAGGGCGCCGACAAGCGATTGAGTCCGTCAGGGAGGGGGGCGATGACTATATGAACTTATGGACTTGGGCTCTGACTCGGACTCGAACTTGGGGGACTCGACTACAGCCCTGTTGAATACAAGTTAGTTTAGGGAAGAAATACTTTAATGGAAGCCTCTGGTTGACTAACGTTAAGGTGGGGTTTTTTGACCAGGACGCCCGGCTCTATTATTTGAGCTTTTCATGTATTTGACCCGGACGTAGTATGAATGCATTTTACTTAAGCTGAATTCTATTTCACTTTAAGTTAAATACATTCCACTTAAGTGAAATGCATTTCCACTTATGTAAAAGGCATTTCACTTAATTTGAATGTATTCTACTTAAGTGAAATGCAATTTTACTGAAGTCGAATAGAATTTTACTTAAGTGAATGTATTTCACTGAAGTGGAATTGCGAGGTAAATGTTTAAACCGCTTGCCATAAGGCCTATATATATAGGCTATGTTTTATTATACAACACCTTATTAATTTCTCTACATTTGATTGGAGATTGATGGTCACATGCCATGGGTGATTCGGCACTATCATCACGGTCGTGTGTTATCCATCGTGCAATAGTACAGTATAACACACGGACGTGTATTAGACTAAGTATAACACACGGCGGTGACGTCAGCTATGACAAACTATGCCACAACTCAATAAATCAATGCAGCGTTGGGGATCGCACATTGCATAAGGTACGTAAATAAAAGGTATATAATATAAACGAGCAGCATGCAAACGACAAACCATGGAGCTACCACACGGACAAACACGAACCATATTGACCACCAATACACAAATTTACTGAACCAACGACAAGAAGTTGTAAGCTGTTATATAAGACAAATAATGAATGTTTTTCATTCGTGCGATAGTATGAATGATTTCATTCGTTAAAAGATTTAACGTTCTATTCAACGTACTCGACTTTACCTCGTTGAATAGAACGACCAATCTTTCAACTTATGAAATAATTCATACTATCATACTCATAAACATTCATTATTTGTATATTATATAACACCTTATTAATTTCTCTACATTTGATTGGAGGATTGATGGTCACATGCCATGGGTGATTCGGCACTATCATCACGGTCGCGTGTTGTCCATCGCGCAATAGTCTAGTATAACACACGGTCGTGTCTTATACTAGCATAACACACCGCGGTAACGTCAGCCATCACTGCGGTACATACAAACTTACTATGCCGCAACTCAATACATCAGTGCAGGTTTGGGGATCACACATTTCATATCGTACGTTATAGGTGCATTAAGGTGTAGCTAGCGTATGACAAAACATGGAGCTACCACACGGACAAACCAGAACCATAGTGGCCGCCGAAACTCAAATTTAATCAACGACTAGATCAAAGTAAGGTGCTATATAAAACAAATAATGATTTTTTTTTTCATTCGTGCGATAGTATGAACAATTTCATTCGTTGAAAGATTTAACGTTCTATTCAACGTACTCGACTTTGCCTCGTTGAATAGAACGTTCAATCTCTCAATTTTTCGCGCGCACTTTTCGTACGTGTTCGTTCATTGTTACTTCATATACATATTAAACACATAGACAAATGCTCGTATTGTGATACTTCTGGTTCGTTCATCCTTGCATATTCAATGCATCTTAAGATAGTGTATCAACATTACAATGCATACGAATTGGTACAAAATCTAGAGCTGAAGGGACTTCGCTCCAGTTCATAACCTGAATTTTCCTTAGCCCCTATCCGGTACATATAAAACTATATTCCACTTACAAATTCTCAAAAGTAAACAAAAACATATGTACTCAGTTACCAAAAAGACTAAGAGGAACAATATACTCCATCTTACATAACGCATAAACTTTACTCTAAATTTGCTGACCCATGTCCATCTCCTAACACATTAACGTAGTACCCCTACACTTATCAGTTCGCACACGATGG
The DNA here is from genome assembly GCA_029531755.1 of Holothuria leucospilota. Classification (NCBI taxonomy): domain Eukaryota; kingdom Metazoa; phylum Echinodermata; class Holothuroidea; order Aspidochirotida; family Holothuriidae; genus Holothuria; species Holothuria leucospilota. The sequence goes on from JAIZAY010001278.1 coordinate 17,032, forward strand.
CAACCTGTTTGTATGCAACGCGACTCCCTACAGGGATCTATTCACCCTAGTTTGAGGTTGCCTTACATAAAGTAATGTTGGCGTATAGAAGGTAAAAGACGGTCGAGGTAAGTTAGCTTCTGGCGTGAGGCTGTCCTTTCAGGCTAGTTTTTAATTGTTACTGACAATGGGTGGTGGCCCTCCTGGGTATTGGATAAGAATAGAACCGTTCAATCTTTCAACTCATGAAAAAATTCATACTATCGCACTAATGAACATTCATTATCTGTAATCCAGCAAATGTTCAACGTCATCACTCGTTGGCAAAAGAACGCGCAGCCTGTTTCGAAATAATCAGACATTGCACGCCGTCCGATCGTAACAATGTCCAACCTAATCCTTATTCGTCTATTCCTGCGCACAACGGTGACAGCGTTTGGCACGCGCCGTATACTTTAC
>JAIZAY010000866.1:0-27319 GCA_029531755.1 Holothuria leucospilota
TGTTCTTACAGTGCCACATAATAAAATGTTTCACTCCACAATTCAAGGTTTCTGCAACTGTTTTTTATAACTTGTTGGATTCAGATTTTCTGCTCTAAACTTGTAAACGTCCATGTGTGTCTTTAGTGTAAGATATTTAATGATATATGAGTGACTGAATTAATTGCTTACGTATGATGTTTAATTATTCATTCTGAAATTCGTTATTCAAAAAATTCTATCAAAGTATTTAACTAACTGAAATATTTTACTGAGAAAAATATGCGTAGTGTATTTAAGTGGACTTTTTCTAAGTAAAAATATCAATTCCTCTATTTCTTATTATTTGAAAGTATTTCTTATGGCCTTCAAACATTATAAGAAGTTTATGTATCTTATCATGAAAGAAAGTGCAAAAGTTGCTTGATAAATTTTGTTTAGATGAATGAGAAGGCAGTAAGTGTGTAGAAAATTATCATACCAACGAGTGTTTGGTCTTGGAGAGAAGAAGAAGAAGAAGAAGAAGAAGAAGAAGAAGAAGAAGAAGAAGAAGAAGAAGAAGAAGAAGAAGAAGAAGAAGAAGAAGAAGAAGAAGAAGAAGAAGAAGAAGAAGAAGAAGAAGAAGAAGAAGAAGAAGAAGAAGAAGAAGAAGAAGAAGAAGAAAAGAAAACTTCACTTAATGCTAAGATGACCCTATACTCCTCCTACATACGCATAAATTGCACCCGAAAGCTGACCTTCGGGTTTGCCTCTAAAACTACTATCACAGTACCCCTACACATCAGTTCTCACGCTATGGTAGTCCACTCGAATGCAAAGCGACTCTCCGGGGTAATGTTGGAGTTTGGAAGAAGGAGGAAAGTCGAGGTAGGTTAGCTTCTGGCTTGAGGCTTTCCTCTCTGACTACTTCTTGCTACTGACACATGGGTGGTGGCCGTCGTGGGTTATTGGGTAAAGACGGATGGCCAAAAGTTGTTCCAAAAGCCGGGCCAGATAAACACGATACAACATCAGGACTCGTCAATTCCGACACCGAATTTCCTCCTAGATAACGGCATTGTTAACTACAAAGCCCTCTGACTAAAACGGAGCCAAAATAACTGGACTAAAAACGGACCGTCTTTTGCACAATAATTTTGTTGACCAGAAAAAGGAACCAAGTTTTCTCTTTTAAGGCTGGAAACGGAGCTTTTCTACAATTTCAGTTTTTAGGAAACAGAGCCATTTTAAACTGATTTGGGCTAGAAACGGAGTCCGCTCTAGAAACACATGTCAGTGTGCATGCCAGGAACGGAGCCTCTCTACTGGTTGACTTCGGCGTGGCAACTAACTTGTTTCTTTTCAGGTATACATAAACACGCATTGGGCCATCCTTTACCCTAACTTAATTATGTAGTAAATTCAGCACTGAGAATGCCTTTCTTTTGTTATCACGAGACCCCTATTTACAATCCCTACATACCCACAATACAATTTGCATCTTTGCGAGTGAAGAATCACCTAAGCGCGTGCATGTCCTAAGGATAACAGGAAATACCGACAAGGATTAACAACAGGCTCTCCCGTAGACTTGAATATTCATGAGCACGTGTAGCAAAAACCATATTATATTGATTTGAACTGTTGAAAGATCATCCACATCTTCGTTGGGTTTGATAAAGAGGTCAGAGTTCAATGGGTCTATCAGAAATTGTTTTGGTCGATATCACTTACTTTGCGGAACTTGAAAGACCTCTCATTTATGTTAGGATGATACAACATGAAGTTAAAGCAAACGATAGGTTGATCAGATGGAAGGCAATGCCGAACTGAAATATCCCGAACCTCACTTCCCTCATCACTAGTGGTAAGAAGGTTGAGAGTATGGTCACGGACAGGAGTTGATTCTGTGATATAGTGCTGAAATAACGCAACAGATGTAAAGGCGTCGTTGAAGGTTTTTGTGTCATTAAAAATACCGTATAACGAAAATCAAACACTCATTATGACTAAAATCATCTCAGGTAACCTACAAGGGCTCATAATGTTGGCGTGTAAGTTTTAAGATAAGTTATATTCCCCGGAACTTCTGCAGGTACATATAGTAACTTATACTGAGCCATACACATCAAATTCCATGAAACATGAAAAGGTATAAAATCTCACTGACATAAGAACTGGAGGTCGATTTCTGTGCTCTTAAAATGCAATATCGCGAGAGCTTCCGGGGGCTTCGCCCCCTGGACCCCCACCGGCGCTCCGCCCCTGGACCCCGCCAGGGACCCTAACGCGGGCCCCTAGACCCCACGCGTAGGAACTCGCGCTTCGCGCTCGTGCTGCACCTTCGGTGCACATGAGATTTTCCATCTTGGGCCCCCCCTCCCCTCAAAATTTCTGGATCCGCGCCTGCCGGAATGAAGTTTTTAGGGTCTTTTGTGATCTCAAATAGCTCCCTTATTCTATTTGTGGTAATTACTGGTATGGGGAGGGGTCTCGCTTAAGGATCGAAATCCTCTTCTGGTGGATCTCACAGCACATAGATATAGTCCTTTCAATCTATTATAGACCGCTGGAACAACCTTGCATTTTCTTCCCAGGGTTTAGAAACATTAATTCATCTCTTGAATAAGGAAGCATGATACTGGCAAACAATACAATTATAACAGTATAGTCTAGCGGCGAATTTGAAAAAGAGCTCTAAAAATTGACTTACCCGGTACCGATTTGTAAAATATAGCGACTATGCTAAAACTATTGTTTATAATGTAACTTTAAATTTTAGATTGGTTGTCACTTTATAAAGTTCCCGAACATGCAAATTTTCAAGGTCAAAGGTCAAAAAGGTCAATTTTTTAAAATTTTAGTATTATTAACACACTTTAATATAACGAGACTTATAAAATGCTGTGAGTCAAAATGAACAATTTATACAGTCCTAAAGTGCTCAAAATGTAAAGAAAATAAAAGAATTATGAACTGTTTATCTGCTTATAGAGTGTTTCCGTAGTCTTAGCAAAGAAATTTGAATGACGGACTTAGACACATTGAACAGTCTGTTTTCAACACCTTTCAATTTCAATTCTGGACCATTGGTGAAGAGTAAAAAGGGAAACGTCCAGAACAGAAGTGGCGCCAGGTGGGGGGCAGGGGGCCATGGCCCCCGTAGGGGAAGACTGCGCCCCGTCGGGGAAATCTTTCGGTTTCGGGAAGCTACTATATATACGATAAAATATGTATTCCCAGACAACGGGCAGTCGCTGCAACGATTTACTTCATTTTGGTCTAAATTTGGGCAAATTCTTCAATAAAATCCCCAGATTTTCCAATTTTCTTCGTAAAAACCCAATTTTTTTCAAATTTTCCGTGGTAAAAGCCCAGCTTTGTCAATTTTTTCCATTAAGAGTTTGAAATTTTCGGCGCTCTTCATGCCCCAAAATTTTACTTCAAACACCGTTTCGGCACTACATCGCGCTCATCGAGGCTTCGGGTTGCTGGCCCCTCGTCGGGGAGCTTGGTCCCCTGTCGGGCAAATCCTGGCGCCACCTTTGGTCCAGATACAATCCCACGCGTTCTGTAAACTGTGGACGAGTGATGTTTAAATACAACCTTTGAATATTTGTTTAGTTTTCGAACATAGTTTTTAAGGTCAAGGGTCATTAAAGGTCGCACCTTTTAAACTTGATCTGTATTTTACGTTTTTCCCCACAAGGACCCTTCACAAAATCATGTGACTTCAAACAACATTTATTCAGATGTTTTAAAGCAACTTTGTCAGGGGTGAGACCAGGTGGGGTGAGGAGGCCATGACCCCTTCGAGAAAGGTGAGGCCCTCGTCGGGAAAATTTTCTAATTTTTTTTAGGGAGAATGAGTGTGTGCGATGAAGTTTTTAATCTCCGACAGCGACTGGTCGTCCCAACAGTTTAGTTGAGTCACGGTACTCTCACAGAGGGCTATTTTTCAAAATAAATTGCAAACCTAACCTTTTGCATTTACTTAATCAATATAAAACCAAATTTTTAAATTAATTCACTTCAATAAAAACACCAAATTATTGAAATTTCTCCACTAAAAGCCCCAAATTTGTGCCACCCCAATAGCGCCGAAATGTTTATTCTCCATCCTTCCATGCAGTAATCCGTCGCTTTTGTCCTGGTTTTGGACCATGGCTTCCGTCCCTACCAATGTCGAGAACTTGCAGTCCTTAAAATTAAGTGGGATATAATGGAAATATTTACAGGCCTACCATGAAATGTAGGCTATTTTCGTAGCTGTATCAGAAAAATTTGAAGTTTTGTTTCGGTTGTTAGGATGTATGGAACCATTGCATTGATTAGATTAAAAGTGCGAAATCACATAGCCCAACTAAATTAATTGACTTAATTATTTATTAAATGCATTACGGTGTTTCTGTCATTGCAATAACTATTTGCCAACATGAACCAGATCAGCGAAAAGGGGTATGTTGTAGCAATATCCTATGCAAAAAAGTAGATATTTGTTTAAATGTTTTCGGACGTGATGGTAAATTTTATTAAGGCAGAAAGCGTCTTTGCTCGGGATGGCATACAACTAATACATTTTACCACTACAAACTGACAAAGTACGCTTTTGCTTTGTTTCAACACACATTGTTCTGCTATCTTTTTATGAGAGGGAGTTGGAACATAGTCGCAATGGAACTTGGTCAGCCGGAGTTTGGTAAAAAAATCGTATTTCTCTGGCACATGTTGTGAAAATCCGGCCATTGGTCGGATTATTACAGAGCAATATAATTATGAGTTGTTTCCCTGTATTGGAAAACCAGTGAATGATTCTTGCACCAATCTATGTTGTTTTCAAGTCTGGACATGGAAATGGCACATATCCATAACAAGACTTGATTTTACTTGCAAAAAGAAAATTCTTTAAATAAAATAATTCGTAGTTCTCGAAAAATGATTATGTTGAGATGAATTCAATGAAGCTTGTAGAGGGGCTGTAATACGGTACAAATTCACATATGATCTAGCTTTCATTTTGGTAAACTTATAAAGACAGTGTTTAGTAATCACAATTAGGGATTACGTGTTTAATTCCAGCCACATCTAGCATCGTGAGGCGGATATTTAGAAAACAGGTTCCTTTCTAAGGACTGATCATGCTTTTTGTCTAGCACAATATACGTTTTTGTCGACGAATGATTGGAGGTAAGAAGCATTCAGCAAACTCGAGGGTTTTTGCCACCAATTATTCTTTTAGCCTGGCAACAAGCACATAAATTGGTTGGTTAAATCACGGGTCAACCAGATTCAGATATAGCCTGAATGCAACCATGTGTTGAACACTCTGTTCGAAAATACAGGCCTATAACTTAAAAGCATCGGAGGGACCCACAAACATAACGCCTGGGAGAAATTGTAGGAACAAAAATTACCTTTGCCTTTTATGTTAACACATTTCGTGGCTTGAACATGATTTTCCCTCTTACAGTCTGGGAACTTTCTCGCCCTCTTCAGCATGTTGTCTGGCTATGGGTATGGATGAAACTGGCTGTAAGAGGGTTTGGTGGTTTGAATTTTCATATGCAGATTAATGAAGGCAGTTTCAATTGACAGGATACTCAAAATGCTTCTTTTTTTATGAAAAGCAAAGAATTTGTTAATTGTTCACCGCTTTGACCCATACAAGGATAAGATTTTAGTGACACATTTTGAAGGTGGAGCATTGTATTTTATTACTCTCACATCTGATATAGGATTCGCAATTTTTATAATGAAAAAATTCAGCTGTTCATCACTACTTTTCCTACTTACAAAGTGCATTCCGGCATTTGTAATGACCATTCTGTTTTTTCGCCTTCAGAAGCACAACATGAAAACTGCCAGATGTATATTTTCCAACGCCATATAGTCTAAGGGCTTTAATAAAAGTATAGCCAGAAACCTCGTCTATATGAGAAAATCTTAATTTGTTACCACAAATGATAACTTGAAAACACTGAAGCGAAACAACATTGCCACATTTTTGCGTTAAACGTTCCAGATATGGTTTATAAATTTGACTAGTCTGCACATAGCTGACGAAGTTTTTTGTTTAGCCTTTCGCTACGGTTACCCAGTGTGTCAGAAGTTAAGGAGAGCCTCTATGCAGGCAAACATTCGACAGATCAATTTTATCCAAGAAGAGCATTATATTGCAATGTAGAACTTATAACGATACATAGCTTAATTTGTTACCACAAATAATAACTTGAAAACACTGAAGCGAAACAACATTGCCACATTTTTGCGTTCAACTTTACAGATATGGTTTATAAATTTGACTAGTCTGCACATAGCTGACGAAGTTTTTTGTTTAGCCTTTCGCTACGGTTACCCAGTGTGTCAGAAGTTAAGGAGAGCCGCTATGCAGGCAAACATTCGACAGATCAATTTTATCCAAGAAGAGCATTATATTGCAATGTAGAACTGATAACGATACATAGGCGTAGGAAGCTTTTCGCGACTGGGGGGGGGCTGAATCTTGTTTCGGATCGCCGTCCTGTGAGGAGTCTAAGGGAAGGGGGGTTGGACCCCCTCCCCTGCGGAGCATTTTTGGGTATTTAGGGAGCCTCAGATGCAATTTGGTGCAAGATTTTGGACAAAATTTAAAGGAAATTTACTGCAAATTTTTGACATTTCTTACAGAAGAGATTAATAAGGGGTTTTTGCCCTTGGATCTGGGGGGGGAGCATACTTCAGCCCACTCACATTTTTGACTGGGGCCCCCAGTCCCCCGCTTCCTACGCCTATTTAACGATCTTACCTTGTCTTTATTGAGAGACGCTTTAGCTCCATGTGGTAAAACATGCATAAGATGCATTGAAATATCATATCGTGTAAATTTGTAATTGGGAAAACTTAAAAAAAAAAATAATGAAAATATCCAATGAAACCATAGTAAATATTGATAATTATGAATTTGTAATTGGGAAAACTTAAAAAAAATAATGAAAATATTCAATGAAACCATAGTAAATATTGATAATTATGGGTTTTGTGCATTGATTAGAGTTCAGGGATGTTTATTGTAAATTTATTCAAAATATTTACCACACTAGACTCAAGGTAAAGCCTCCCCTGAAGGTGAAGTACTCATGTATAGTACCAAGATTGTTGAAGTTTGGGTGAAAATAGACTCGTGACCTTTGACCCTCCTAATTACCATGTTCGGGTAAATTTAAAAGGTGACAACCAACAGAAAATGAAAGCTGACATCCTAAGGAACATTTTAAGGGTAGGTGTCAACTTTTACAAAGTTGTACCGGGGGGGGGGGTCGAAAATTTTCAGACTTCGCCGCTAGACTAGTAGTGAGAGTGAATGTAGTGCAGCCATGTGAATAGTAGAGAAAGCTGGCAGCAGTGACGAAAAAGGTGATTGTACTTTATATCCACCGTGACAGTTGAAAAATCCTTTTAGTTCCAGAGGAGTTTACTTGCAACAATCCAACTTCATGAGAAGTCCCGTTCCCAGAACGAGTCGAAATTAACACTCTATTTACTCTGAGAGTGATGCAAGCAAGAATGTGCATTCAGGTGTGAAATGTGAGGAGCTTTCAAGGTGTCCTGCAGATGCTGAGATATTAAATGACTTTTTCGACTTTTTTCAGTAAAATATACAAATGTTGACAGCCGAAATCTTTTTATCTCAATATTTTAGTGCAAAATATTTAAATAGTACATTACAAGGTCTTAATATCCTTAATATCTTCACCGAAGCATATCGATATAATGACGTGCGAAATCTTGTGTTCTAAAATAAGCATGATGCCGGTAAACAGTACAATTATAACAACAGTGAGAGTGAATGTAGTACAGCTATGTGAATAGTAGAGAAAGCAGGCCACAATGACGAAAAAGATGACTGTACTTTATATCCACCGTCACAACTGAAAAATCCTTTAGCTCCAAAAGAGTATACCAGCAACGATCCAATTTCATGAGAGTCCCTGTGCACAGAAAGAGTCGAAATTTACACTTTGTTTGCTTCGAGAGCGAGTCAAACAAAAAAATGTGCATTCAGGTGTAACATGCCCTGAGCTTTTAAGATGTCATACAGATGTTGAGATAATATGTGACTTCCTATACCGAATAAATAAAAAAGCAGGATCAAAAAAGCAACTCACGGACTCTGAAAAAAGATATGAAAAACGGTACAGTGCTGTTTTGAATGAGGCAGCATAGCCTACATACAATAATGTACAGAATCTGTGAAATGATAAGCACACAACGGCTCTGTTAGAATATACAGCTAGGACGAAACAGAAGGCCTTCCCCTCCATTAGATTAGAAAGTGCAGCACCAAAACATCCAAAAAGGGGTAAACACCCCAAACGCTATGCCAGTCAAAACACTCCTATGCCTAAATGCAGTGGAATGACAGAAAAATGCAAACTTAAAAGTTCTAGCTCAGATTGTGAAAAGTGGAACTTACGTAGAACAGCAGATAGCTGGGATGCTACCGTTCGGCGCTACTCAGTTTAGGTTTTTTCATGTCTGGGACTCACAATACAGTTGAAATAGAGACTACAGTAGCATGAACACTTGCTGTGAAAAAGACGCTGGCTATTACAATGAGAGACAGTATGTGTGTGACTAGGTTTGTTTGTAAAAGGACACTTACGCAGGCCTATCTAAAATGGGGTGATACCGGTATATGGCCAGTTATATACATAATTATGCTAAAGGTATCTGTAGTAGCCGTGCCGGAAAAGGGAGTGATAAGATTTTGTATTAATAAATTGAGCAGCGTCGTAACCTTTATATTGGTAGTGAAGGTCCCCAGTTGCTATGGTAACGCTGGGTATCGTTGAATATTGAGACCTTATGGGAGTAGCCTTCACCATGGTTAAGTTGTCATAAGCATGGACTGGGTGCGTACAGTACTGACCGGAGTGGTCAACACGTGTTCTTGTGTGAGTGCCTGTGTGTGATGTATTGTGTCTATTGTGAAACTTACCAAAGACTAGTATGAGGAAACGACACCTTTTGTGGTGGGTAATTTAAAGGGAAACGCCATGATGAAAGGAGAAGAGTGCCACCTTTTAAGGCACAGACGGTGTGATGGTAACATTCTTTTTCCTGTTTCTGGTAGGGTAAACGGATAGGCTTTGTAGAGGTTTCCCTCAATATGTCAGTAATTGTAGGTTTACATATACTTATTTCATGTTGAAATGGCCTCATGTTAAGTTAGTGAATAGCCTGTTCTACAAAAATTGAAATGGATTGGAGGCTATAATACGGAGATAGGCAAATCATTAGCTATGTTCATCTGAGGGCGACGGAAGAACGGAAGCAACTTTTTTCTTTCGTCATAGCCCCAACAAGTGTGGCAGAGAAGCTGTGGTGATGGCAGTGTAGCAAAATAGTGGAGCCCAGGGAACAGAGTGACGTGTACGTAGGGTATTATAAGCAAGCATGTTTCTGTGGAAACGTTGGGCTGATTGTCCACGGAAGCTTATTTGTCTTAGCCTTGTTAATCCCATTAAGCAATGAAGACTCTTACCATGAATGAAAAACATCCTTCGACTTTGCATGGTCTCAGCCGTAAGAATCTGCTCAATTAAGCCCCGGTCACACCATGCAACGATAACGAATCCGATAAGACAACAATTATCGTTTCTGATTAAAGTGCTGTAGCAAGTAATCACACCATAACTATATTAGTGACAGGCTTCGTGTCTATTTCATGCTAATTTTGCGAAGCTAGACTAAGGCTAAAACGCGGATAATGAAACTCCGGCGACTATTCTACACAACCCCTGTAGTTTTCTACGATTTTTACATCACTAGTCCCTTCTTTCAAGGAACAAATAAGGTCAATTATGCTACGGGCAACTCCCGACATCATATTAAAACTAAATAGCCAACCCTTGAGACTAAGAACCTTGCCCAAATGCTCCAGTGTAAGCAAACTACTCAAGCTATACAGTATCACCACTAGTCGAACATGTAAAACAAACGCAAGCTACCTCTTACTTGCTCCGAGAGTCTGATTTCGCTCACATTGTGAAGCCATACAGTTGTTTGTCCTACAGACTCGGGCTCTTCCTCTAAAATCAGAGTATCACAAACGGGCCTAGGCCTACACAGTTTACACAAAATGCAACGTTCCACTTCTCTGCTGTATGTATACAGTGTTTGCACAGTGTACCTTCACAACAATGGCGACTGGTCGTCATTTGTCGAGCCGAGAGAGATGCTACGTCAAAGATAAACAAAGCATCTCATGGCTTAGAATTTTAGCGTATCGTGTTGTCTTGTGTTTTTTGCTCTTCAAAAAATTCGAACGATATTACGACGATTGTGAATTAGTTAATCTCTTTGGTGTTTCTCTGTTGAAATTGCACGGTGACTATTTCTATGCTAAAATCGTTATCGTATCGGATTCGTTGTCGTTGCCTGGTGTGACAGGGGCTTTATCCTATATACTGGTACTATTTAGCTTTATTGTCTGCGCGGTGGTGAGTCTTTCGATTAGGCTTTGCTAATGTTCTACCAACACTAGCCTACGAGCTTTCTGTTCTCGGCACACACACACGCACACACACACACACACATTCGCACACTCAATACCTTACGGGGTACTGAAAAAGGACCCCGCAAGGAATGCGAGGGAATTCCCCAGCAGCGAAGTTGCCCGCGAATGAACTGAGTAGACGGACAAACTTGAGGGCGGGCTGCGCTCCAAGGTAGACACGTGCAGCCGCGCGTGACGTCTCTTTGCAGTCACGGAATTTTCGGGCAGCTACGCCAGTCTCGAGCTCCGCGTGAGCTAGGACAGACGTGCGAGAGCGGAGCCCTTACCGGCGGTGCCGGCACCCGCTAAGGCCACGTTGGTGAGTGCACACATACCCACATCATGACTGTACACACCACGGGCCCACACACATTCACACGCGCGCGGGGGGTGGGAATAACCACATTCTTGTAGGTTACTTAAAACTTCCCAGTGACATGGTGATAAGGCTATATTGGGCTAGCTTTCTATGAGGGGTTTTTACCGATGTCTTGTTTCCACGTTCGTCAGGATGGCACGTACGTCATATATATATATATTCTTACGTTGGCATTACCAGGTAATTTTCCATCAGCTGACAAACGCAAACAGTATAAGCTAAGAACTATTCTTAAGCTAAAGTCACACATAACAGCAGCAGTTCGCAATGTTTTTGTAAGGTCTACTTTCATTATTTTTAGGTATGAAGCTCACTACGTTACTAACTTTTCAGATTTAGTGAAACTAAGACTTACGCTAGCCTAACGTATTTTTGTATGAGAGGATATTGAGCCTTTACCGACTCATGGCTCCTAACAAGGATTTCAAAGCAAATACGTACGATATTTCTTCCGAATTTGACAAAGAGATAACAGATTGTTTTCTATGGCTGTTTTAGTCATCATGACATCTTTCCATTACTTTTAAAGTCCCGAGAAAAATTAGTGCATTTCTGCACAAGTTTACGTTGAATTTTGCCTTGTAAAGCACTTAAAACTTGGTGTATACTACTGTAATTGTGTTGACTATTATTGTTGTTAAATCTGACGGCTAGTTCGGATAAACGGGGTTTCGGATAAACGGGGTTCGGATAAACGGGGTTTTACTGTACATCATTTCTTTTGACTCAATCGTCAGGAAGAGCTTTCGAACACTTCACCAGCACACACAATAAACGTGCGTCTTGGCCTTGGGATGTTATCTGTGTTCTAATTACACACTCACTGGATTTTCTCTCGAATGAATGCATCGGCTGACTTTGCAACTTTTGCTGGTTATGGATTCCAATGAAACGTCCTTGCGATCGGTTTAGTAATGAACGATGGCTCTGTTAAGTATGCGAGGCAAACGCTTACATTGTATTCATAGACAGTCATTAAATGATATATTCCTTCTGTATTAACAGCATGGGTCAATCTAGCGTGGGCGTTCCTAAGGACCTATGAGTGGTGGGGGTTGGGGGCTGGACCTTTTCCCTCCGAAAAAGGGTTTCGTTCCCTGACAAAAATATGTGTCAAGAATGGTTATCTCATAAAACCCTCGTGTTAAGGAAATCTTTGCAAAAAGTACAAGATGGAAAATTTAAGTACAAAAGAGAGAGAGAGAGAGAGAGAGACCTCCGGAAACGCAGTTTAACATTTGGCAATGTCAACTTGACCTTGGCGCTTCCGTTTTCAAGTATCTGCTACAGCATCAAGGTCAATTTGGTCATAGAAGCACTAACTTTGAGTTAAGTACTTTTATGGTAGAAGCATGAGGTCGTCTTTGGCAAGGGGCTCAGTTACCCGCCTTAGGACCTATTTCAGTAATGTCCCATGTGGGGGCCATTGAAAGAAGAACCGGAAGCTCTGAAGCATTTACACGATTGTGGGCACAATAATAAGCATTTACTGTCTGCAAATGGCATTGAACAGAGTTAAATCGCAGCTGTCTATATCTTTTCAAAATGAAGTAATTTGAACTAACCAGTGGTCGAATTCTTCAAGGTGCAGCGGGATTGATCCTGTAGTGGTGGAGGGTCATCATATTCCTACGGAGTTTGGAATTATCATACTCACTTTGATCTATGGGAAACTACCATATCTTGACAAGAGTACAAGATTAATGCGCGCGTAGCGTGCCGAAAAATAACTTTTTTTGCCGACATTTTTATAATGTTTGCCTATATTTTGAAGGTAAATTGATAGGATGGACAATCGTGACGAGTGCATGGAGTTTTGTAGCAATCTAAAGCAGGCTCTGTCCTTCTGGAGTTATTAGTTGGACAATAAGCGCATATGAAGGATGCGCGCGAAGCGCTCAGAAAAATAAAAATTTAAAGCATTTTGGTAACGTTTTTAGGCACTGCAGCTGCAGTAGGAGTGGCAAAGTAAGCCTCCTTTGCAACCACCACAATACAAAGTGTACGTTCTTTCAAGTGTTCACAGCAAACACACAAGCGCTCAGACTTCTTGCCCGCTTGACGGACGTGTGTTACTCCTACACCTGTAATAGCTGCACTCGTAACACCAACTTCCGCGAACTTTCGCAAGAATTCTTCGTGAAACTGCGCAAAACCTGTAACTAGTAAGTAGGCCTAGTAGAGAAGTTATAGAAAGTTAGATCCTAGCGAGTGGATGTATTGAACTGTTTAGACAACACAGATACTTTCTGACACTGGAGAAATTGTATGTTTCACTTCTCCTTTTAGTGGGTCAGTCCCCAACCCCTGATCTTTGCACAGCCAGGGCCTACCAATCAGTTACCATAGCCGTGGATATTTAATAGCCAGCTTGAGCCACTACACCAAACCGACTCTAAAACATTCCGAAATACCTCCTATTAACCCCTCTATTACTGGTTATTACCGACATAGGTTAGTAGCCAGTTTCTAGGTCAAAACATAAAGTGAGGGGGAGAGGCTGCATGGAATAATCATTAGCATCTGTCAATGGAATGATATCTCTGGTAAAACCGGAGTCTGGCCATATTCAGCGGGAGCTTTGGAAAGGCAAATGACTTCCATTTTTTCTGCAAGGTGCCGAACATACCCTCAGACCGAGACACAATATTGTAAGGAGAGTACTGATTCAATCCCCCGCCCCGCCCCCATCCCATATGCCGTATGGGAACTTCTTAGGTATGAAAGAATCTTTACACTGAGTTTGTCCAAACGACAGTTTTGCCCAGTTATCGACACTTTCGTGCGCGGCGAGAAACCTACCTCATGCGCAGTTTGCAATCCCGTTACTAGACCCTAATGATTGATAAACAGCCCCCATTGGCTTCCTACATCCCCACCCTTGCAAGCATAGTAACAAACACAAATTTGGTCGTACCATCACTGCAGTTTTATTCACAAACTATTTGTGCTGCAAACGATTTCAATGGCAATGCAAGTGTAGTTTCTTAGCATGTTAATATACAGAAGTCGGCTTTAGTTGCTCTTTTTACTGGTGCCTGCATGGGTAAATACATAATACAAGTTTATAATCGTAGACGAGAGTTTTAATTTGGTAAAATAACAAAAGACTTTGCCTATACATATGACTACACACGCTTAAGATAATAACAAGTTACACTGACTCCTTTCCATGGTAGGGAATAACAAAAACATAAATACGACCATAAGCTGACATTTTCAAAGCGGCAACAGAAAAAGAGAAGCACTTTTTAAAATTATAATCTTTCTCGCGGATTTCTTTCTTTTTTTTTTTTTGAGGCATGGGGCTTTGAAACGATGTAAATCTCCACGTTTAAGGCAAACTTGACTTTACAGAAAAACTCTCTACAATCTGGCAGAACATTAATCAGCTTGCAATTATAAATGTAGTACTTACTATGAAGTATAAAGAAATTCAATGGATAATTTATAGAGTTTTTACTGAAAAATAGTTCCTTCTTAGATAACATGAATTGTGTACCAAAGAACAATTGTTCCGAGTCTAAGAGAAACGCAGAAGTAAAATGACACTCCCAAAATAAGTGTTCTACGATTTCAACTGCCACATTGCAAAAGTTACAAAGATTGTATTAAGTAAAGAAGCCTATTAGTAGCATGAAAGCCCTTATTTTCGTGCAACAAAAGGGAAAAATTGCCTGCATTTCCTCAATTAAAGATGCAGAGCAATGAAAAAGTACATGACCGCTAATATTAATTCGCGCTCTTTCATTTTTTTTTACTTGAATTTCTTTCTTGCTTATAGGAAGTACGAGGAGACGATGAAGTTAGTATTTCATCACCCTGGGGATAGTTCAGACGTTCCCATATTTTCGTGCACCTAAGGATGGTGTACTTCTCAAACACAGTCATTAGACGAAAGAAATTATGACCCGGCTGGAAAGGTGGCTTAAAGAGGCAGACATGCTCAATGAAGGATTGACCGTTGTCCTTGAATAAATGTCCATGCATATGTTCAATAAAAATAGTGGGAAGAACTTAAAATAACATGACATGTTTTGGGCAATGAAGGCTAAAGCTCCATAAAATGCACCCTGCAAGTACAAACTTCTGTTGAGGAAACAAGTTCTGTCCTCCGATCGTATAAAAGTTTTACAAAATGTTAAAACAATTCAGAAAGCCTATAGCAGTCCTAATATTTCCAGGTGAAGAAAGAAAGCGTTAGTTATTCTTCCAAAGGGATAGCTTTGCAATGCAGACAACGGAATGCTTTACCAATATCCGTTCGCTTTTCTTTCACGCAAAACTCGAGGGGAACCCAGTGGTTGCATGATGTGCACTCTGCCCACTCAATGAACTTAACAGATGTTCTTCAAACACTGGAAAGTCCAGGAAATGGAAATTGTTCTTAGACGCAGCATTTGTCATCATTGTCACTATCTTCTTCGCTTTCATCTTAGTTACTGTTGCGGCCTTTGTTGTTCGTCACGAAACCTAAACAGGTGGGTTTGAATGGGCGTGTGATGGCTTTGGGACCGGGTTTACATCTCTGTCTTCATATTGTTGGCTTTTCAAAGTGCCACGGTGTCCTGCTTCTCTTTTCCTGTTGGTCTTTGGCATTGTAACTTCTTCCTGTTTGTCGTACACTTTTCGTATTTTTAGGAGGATCCTTTCCTCTGTGATGGCAACACCGCCAGGTCGATACTGAATCTTCCTTTTTGGTTTCCCGAAAGGGAATACCTATGTAGTCGTGCAGACGTAACCTTTGCAAAACAAGTGTAGGTTCGTGCATTGTGGTGTCGTTTCCAACTATAGTGCCAGCCTTATTTTAAACTGAAACTTTCTTTTTCTAACCTCTGAACATTTGGCTTCGTGTATGAAGCCAACGTCTTTCTTTACTTCTGCCCGTACCATTATGAGTGGAGAGGTTCTTTGGATATGGTATGTCTCAAGTAATGTGTTTACTTTGAGAAGTAAACATTTTGGTTGGTATAAATGCATCAAATAAATATTTAATGTCTTCTAATTAATCTAATTACGAATTGCTGAGCAGTGTAACTAAACTGTGCAATTGTATTTTGGGACCAGTCTGCATATGACACCTTCATGTTTACGTGTTAGATATGTACATATTAATAGGGTCACACATCCGGAAAATATTCCCAGCCTTGGGGATCGAGCTGCACTGCTAGCTAGCAGCATGTGTTAGATTCAAGGTGTCTCATTCCTAAGTAGGCGGTACAACGTTGAATTATCTGAAGATGACGTTCGAAAAACAGAAAGAAGGCGGGGCTTATTTGATTTGTAGGCGCGTTAAGATTCGAGGATGGAATGAAATGCCTTGACTATAAACTCGACTGCTATAGGTAGCTATACCGTACGACGTTCGTCGTGAAGAAAAGCAGAGACGGTAAATTTTCGGTAGTCAGCTTTCGAAGACAAGTTTACGTCAATTATCCTTCACCAACAATTAATAAAGATTTATAATTGAATGAACACAGGCCTAGGTCTAACGTGAAAAACGTAATTCGATCGCTCGTAAGAAGTACAGTTACCTAGAAGTCTTAGAACTGTAGAGGACTTCACTGTTCAGTTAACGTTAGGCCGCGTTAGAACGTGAGGCCAACTTACTTCGGCTACTGTAGCCTACGAAAGTTTTCACAACATTGGCAGATTGAGACTAACGCTAGTGCAGTAGTGTAACCGTTAAAAAGAGGGTATTGTCAACATTGACAGATTGAGACTAACACTGTAACCGTTAAAGAGGGCATTGTATTTGTAGCCACTTGTGTACTCGTTATTTGTAGCCTTACCTATTTATGCAGGGAGCTGCCACTCCTGCCTAGGCTAGGCCTATATTATCGTCAGTATATTGTAACTGTAATTGTAACCGTATAAACTTTATTGACGACTGGTTCGTGGCTAGCTTAGGACTAGGAATATCGTCAATATTGTCAGGCCTTTGTTTTTGTGACTGTAATAACCTGATTGGCTGTGGTAAGGCACAATTGCAGAATACCCCACCAGATTGGAGCTCTGCTTTTTAACGGGCTACGCAGTCACGTATCCTCGAAGCCTCTTAAAATTGTATCTCGAAATTCTGACTGCTTATCCTCATAGCCTTTTAAAAGGTAGAACTTTATCCTTTTTTAAAGAAATTCTGACTGCGTATCCTCATAGCCTTTTAAAAGAATGGCCTAGTAGCCTTTCAAAAGGATAGCCATCCTTTTTTAAAGAAATTCTGACAGCGTATCCTCGTAGCCTTTTAAAGGATAGTTTTCCTTATCCATTATTCAAAAAAAAATGCGAGATTCCCTCTGCATATCGTCGTAGCCTTCTAAAAGGATGGTTTGACTAGGCCTATGTATCATTGTAGCCCCTTGTCCTGAAATTCCAACTGCCGGCCTGTAGCTTCTTACATTATATCCTGCATGATTGTGAGTACATATCCTCGTACCCTCTTATGATTATATCTTGAATACGACTGCATATCCTCGTAGCCTCTTCCCATTGACAATGAGTTGTTCTCAAATAAGAAATATTTAACATATGAAGTATCAACTGTTTCTTCCAACACCTGACTGTGTATCCCTTTAGCCTTTTCATGCGTAGTTACGTAAATACCAGTACAGCCTATTGAAAGGTAACGTAAGTAAAACAACATTTTCAAGACTAAAGGGTTGACCTCTATAAGATGTCAACACCACTTAAACTAGTTTCGGGAAACTTCTCACAATTAAGTTTTGATTGGCTTTGTTGTGGTAGACGGTGAAGGGTGAGGTCTTTGCTCCAGCAGAAATGTTGCCAGCGACGACTCAGCTTCATCACTGCATTTTGAAGAGGACGTATGGCCGGCATTAATTGTTTGCTTTAGATTCTCAGCTGGCATGAAATTTTCCGTCTTCACAGCAGCTTTGTTTAAGGGTAAAATACCCGTTTTTCGAAATGATGATGCCAAATTTTCCGGGAGTTAATGCTTTCATGTAAGCTGTGGATATCAGCCTCGTGATGTGGTAGCGGGTAATGACTTCCCCTGGATTTTTCCTCATGAGCTTGTGGCACTTGTTGTGAAAATATGAGTTTTCAATGGTTTAAACACTGCCACATCCAATGGTTGCAACATGTGGCTGGTGTGCGAAGGCAAAACAAAAACAACTATCTTGTTTTCCAGTGCAAACTCCATGAGGGGTACACTGATATGGGAATTATGACCGTCATACAGAAGTAAAACATGTTCATCCGCATTGCGAATCGGCAAAAACTTGATGAGATGGTTTTGCACATAGTCCTTGAAAACTTCGCCGTTGCTCCAGCCGCTTTCGGTCAAAGGAAAACTGTTTCCCGGCAGAGCCCTGTCCTCCAAGCTTTCAAACATCTTCTTTCCTATGAATATGAAATACGGGGTACGATATTTCCAAGGGCATTTCCGGCCGCGATAACAGTGTTGATTGCCCCTTTATCGGTAGTTATGCTAATGAGTATTCCATCACAATGGACCCACACACTTTGGTGGAGAATGCTCTACCCGGAATCCTGTCTCATCTATGTTGAAAATGAGCTGAGGTTTTCCTTTCAGGTTATATTTGTTCAAGATAGAATCCAGCTCTGTAAAATAATTGCTAACAATTTTCTCCGACTACGCCCTTGCCCTTTTAAGGTAAAGTTTCTGGGGCCTTCCAAATTTTAGTTCAGGCCATTTTCTTCATAAATCCCCCGAACCACCTCTTTCCTACTTTGTTGTTAGGCCCTCGTTTCAACAACAAGACAGCAGAGTTATCTGCCAAAGAAATAACCTCCCTTCTGCTGAGTGGGTACTCGATCTTTACAGGGAAAAGAATGTGATCTTTCAGCAAAGACTCTTCTGAGGATGTAAATATAGTAGGTGGTGCAGATTTCCGCCCAATTTTCGTCTTCCCTCTTACCTTGTCTCTCAGACTTTGGTGTGGAATACCACAAAGACGGGCTGTTTTCTGTATCGCCATCTTCTTGGTGTTAACCAATAAATTGAATGGTTCTTCTCAAACTTTTGAAGTCGATAATTTCTATAACGTTTTTCGGGCTGTGAAAAAAATGAAGAGGAGTTCATTTAGCTATCTTAATTATACCTTTAAATTGAATACAGGAATACACGCTCATTTTTTAAGTATAAATGTACCATTTTATGGTTACTGGTAATGCATATTTACCTTAAATCTGGTCATTTTGAAGGAAAATAGTTGTGGATCAGTGTAGTACTGAAAGGTGCCCGTTGCCATGCAAAAGCAGACCGTATGACGTATTGCACAAAAATAGGGGAATCACGAAAATAGGGGAACGTAGTATTCCTAGACTGCGGTGTAAATGCGGGTACGTAACGTTTGCAGTTAGCAGAGAGTACGGTTTTGTAAAATCACAATCTACTTGACTCTACACACATTGTTTCTTCAGTAAGTTCTGTCGTCAGGCTTGACGTTAGAAAAATCTCCCCTTTGAAACTGGGCGTCATAACTTGGCCGATTTTTTAACAATAGAAAACCGCAAAAACAAACTGACCTTGGTATTTCTACCAGCTATTCCCAGCCCGAACATAGACTAGGGGTGCACATCATTGTTGAAAATATCGAGAAATAATGCTCGTCTGCACTGATAAGCACTCCTATTTTTTAATTTCGGAACATGTAGTACCTATTGGATATGTTTTTCGTCTCAAATGTCAATAATTTGACAGATTTTAGAATTTTATTTTGACAGATTGCTGAATTTTATTTCTTGCATAACTTCACTAAATCTGAGCCGATTTTCATGGTTTAAAATTCATTTGATAACTAATTTAGCCACTGAATCCGATTCTAGCACATCATACGTGGAAATACAAATCGAGCCTTAAAATCTATTGAACAGTTCGGGAGATTCCCCCATTCGGGAGAATCTACTTTTCTCCAAATCGGGGGAAAACTTGTTAATGGGCGCCGCCATTTTGTCTATTTTACCCACAGTCCCAGGCGTTCTTTGTGTACATTGCCAATGGCTAATGGGTTTTGGAACCCCCTTGCAAAAATTCTTGGTCTAATGTAATGGCATTAAATGTATATTCGGAAGGTTTATTGTCATAGCTACAGAAAAGCCACTTCCTATAGGAGGTGATGTAATCGGTGGATCACCACTCCTTGTTTTTGTTAGGCTGGCAAGCCTATACAATGTCTTGCATAAGTTTTCCACCGTTCGGAAGAATTTTGGTTTCTTCCAAACGGGAGAATCTCCCCGACTGTTGAAGGCGGATGCCCAGTGTCTTCAGGTTAACCACAAAAATGCGTCACTACACCGCTGGGTTCGGAAACCAAGGTCACAGTGTAAATGTCCAGAGTTCCAGCCGACGAAATCTCTAATGACCAGCGTTCATTTCCAACAGAATGCGCAATATTCCCATGAGTTAAAGAAGGCAACGCTCCGTAGGCGTACACACAATCTGGGTATATAAAATATTACAGCGCCTACACAACTACGTACACCTGACCCTTCTGCAGCGTATAACTTGACGCGAATCTTTCCATTGACACGCTCCTTCCAGGTAATGCTTAGGATTTCTCTATTTGTGTCGTCAATTGCGTCATATAGTCAGATGACAAGAAGTGACATTTTTCGAAAATGAAATTTAAGACGTTTGTCTTAAAATTCTATTTGAGCCGAATAGCGCCAGTTGTGATTGTGTGGGGGTTGATATTTATAAGTTATTGTATTCAATCTTGCATTGCGCAAACATTATTTTGGTCGTGTCATGACCACTTTAAGTTGATGGCGGTTTCCGTACTTAGTGTATTTAGTGTACGAAGGTATCCGCCAGAGGACACTTCACCGCAATAAGTTGTTAAATCACCACCACCACCACCACCACCACCACCACCACCACCACCACCACCACCACCACCACCACCACCATCACCACCATCACCATCACCACCACTATCATCATCATCTCATCATCATCGTCGTCGTCTTCATCATCATCATCATCATCATCATCATCATCATCATCATCATCATCATCATCATCATCATCATCATCATCATCATCATCATCATAATACAACCATGATCGAACTGCCTAGAGTTCACGTTTGCTCTTCAACAGTGTTTCTATGTATAAATTATAATGCAAATTAGCAATTTTTATATAACACCTTATTAATTTCTCTACATCTGATTAGAAGATTGGTGGTCACATGCCATGCGTGATTCGGCACTATCATCAAGATTGCGGTGCTCGACCGTTGGTTAGTATATACTAACCCACGGTCGTTGGTTAGTACATACTAACCCACGGCAATGAGTCAGCGATGCATTGAGCGCGCTACATACAGGCTGTATCGCGTCTCAATAAATCACTGCAGCACTGGGGATCGTACATTGTTTCACCAACGTCAAGTGATCGTGCGTCTCTTTGGTTGAGAACAGTGCTTCAATCTCAACCTTTTTTTTACTCGAGGACCACTTTGACTCTCAGAATTTTTCAGAGGCCCACCTTACAAAAAGTTTATTTATTTATTTTTTTTTTATTTTTTATGGCGGATCTCGCGGCCCACCTGGGAGAGCTTCACGGCCCACCGGTTGAGAAGCGCTGGTTTAGAAGGACAAGCGTCCATTGTGTCACAGAAGTATCTTATGGTCATGCCGTGCGCGTGTGCTGTAAATACGCTTACTGCGTATGTGTGTTTTGCCTTTCAGTGCCTGAGAATCCAACGCGCTTGACGTTACAAAGAATCCCTCTATATCAGACAGGCCTACATAAACGCGCAGTTAGAAAACGACAAACCATGGAGCTACTACAAGAGGACAAACACGAATCCATAGTGACCGCCAAAACACAAATTTAACCAACTACTAGCAAAATTATAAGGTGTTATATAAAACAAATAATGAATGTTTTTCATTCGTGCGATAGTATGAATAATTTCATTCGTTGAAAGCTTTAACGTTCTGTTCAACTCGGCTTCGCCTCGTTGAAGAGAACGTTCAATCTTTCAACTCATGAAATTATTCATACTATCGCACTCATAAACATTCATTATTTGTATACTATCAAATTCATAAACATTCATTATTTGTATACTAACCCACGGCAATGACGTCAGCGATGCTTTGCGCGCTCTACGTACAAGCTATGCCGCGTCTCGGCATTGGGGATCGTACATTGTTTCACCAACGTCAAGTGATCGCGCGTCTCATTGGTTTTGAAGGGCAAGATTGGTTTTGAAGGGAAGGTGTCCATTGTGTCACAGAAGTATCTATGGTTATGCCGTGGGCCCTTCATTGCCTAGGAATCAAACGGGCATGAAATTCCTCATAAAGGTGCAGTTAGCAAACAAAAAACCATGGGGCTACCACACGGACAAACACTAATCTATAGTGACCGCCAAAACACAAATTTAACCAAAGACTAGATCAAAGTTATAAGGTGTTATATAAAACAAATAATGAATGTTTTTCATTCGTACAATAGTATGAATAATTTCATTCTTTGAAAGCATTAACATTCTATTCAGCGAGGCTTGAATAGAACGTTCAATCTTTCAACTCATGAAAATATTCATACTATTGCACTCATAAACATTCATTATTTGTATAATGTACCATTGCAACTTTATGTGTTAACAGTTACTCTTCAACTTTATTATTACAATTTCTTTTAATTTGTTTCATTTATTTGACTGTATAACTCTTATACCTCAAAGGAAGGTGTGTAGAGTAAGAAAGAACAAGAACAGACAACAGGGTTAGAGTATATGTCAGATGCAATCGATTCGTGACTTGATGATTACGGCGGCCATCACGTGTCGAGGTTGTGACCGTGATAGCTTAGCTAAAAACCGTCTCATTATGAAGCTGCAACCCTCTCCCTATATGGTCTGACATGTGACTTGAACATATATAAACTGGCCATTGATGCCTTGTTGGTACTTATGTAAACCCCGTTACACAACCTGGTTTTCTGGCCGGTTTGCCCGTGCCCAATTTTATTTTGTTTCGTATTTGGCACGATTGACCGTGCCCTACGATTATTAGCTGAATTTAGCCACCTGATGAAGGGTTTAAACCCAAAACTTCATGGAGTTTTCCGCAAACTTTTAGCACAATTTGCTACTTTCAATTGACCTACACATTTCAAAAGTGTTACGCAGTACTTTGACTATATCCTGGGATGACGCTGCGATATTAAAGTGTATGAACCGAAGAATGAGAATGATAAGGAGGACGGGTGGACGGATGGATAGGTGGAGAGATAAATCGAGATACGTATAAAGGGATGGACAGACAAACAGACGGACAGACGAACGGACGGATGGGTAGATAGATGTATGCATGGTCTTCGGGACCCTTCGTTACCTGTAATTTTTTTTTTATTATGGAATATTGTGAGTAATAGTCCAGTTGAACAATTAAGGTAAACGAAGAAATTTCTAGGGACCAATCCTGTCTACCACTTTTCATTTGTTCATTTAGTTTATATAGATTAAAACAGAAGATAATTAAGATAATTAAGAAAATTTAAATGCATGAAAACAGATTGCATGCAATTTAAACGCTTCGTGTTTTAGCAGTACAGTGTACTAAATTGTTATCTTTCTGATGGAGTCCATGTCGTCATATTTATATCACATTTAACCCCTTTGCAGGCTGTAGCGGCTGGGGTGGGGGCTCCTGAAATTAAGCAAAGGTTACAAATTCCGACCGTAACATGACCTCGACAATTACATAACATAACAAGAATGAAGACTTAATACTTTTCCATGCCCTTTTATATGACTAGGATAGATTTTCTTTTCTCCTCTGAATATTAATATTCATCATTGATGCTCACTGTGAACAGTTATACCTTGACAAGACGGGGAAGTGGGTACGTGGTACTTGTCTTTGACTTCATCAAATTAGGCAAGAATGTTGGATATTGACAAAACTTCTGCCCTAAATTGATTTCGTTTAAATTGTCAACTCTTCTACTTCCCATCTCCGTAACCACAACTGACCAGGGCTGGGCAGGCATTACCAAAGCAATGTCACACCATACAGCTTAAGTGTAGGGAGACAACTGAATTAACATAAACTGCATTTAGAAAATGCATAACTCATTGCTTCTTGTAAATACTCACAAACATTCAACAGGATTTGATGTAAACGGTGTAACCTGCATTTAAAAGAAACCTTTAATTAGAATGCCATATATTAAATGTAAGTAAAGAAAAGGCACTGTTGTGATATTGTTGTAACCTAAGAAACAACGAATCCTGTTGAACGGATGACAAAGTAGCCGTAGACAATAGAAATTGTAATGTAATGTCAACCCAGTAGAAGAAAAAAGGGTAAGGTGTGAGAAACACTAGCTCTTCAGCAAAACTAGCTTAGAATGGAAGTGTAGAACTACACAACAAGTCACGGTGTTACCGACGTTTTGCAATGATCCTCGTGTGGTGGTGACAAACAACTCACATTCAATGACTTTGATATGCAACATAAATCTGAACAATATGCCTCACTAACCGATGATCTGTAAATGTAGCGTTTCTAGTCATGCTCTGCTTTCTAAGCCTAAAATTTGCTTTTTGATCTTAATTAGAATAATAAACTTTAAGCTTTCCACACATTGTCAATTTTCCTTTCTTTTCTAATTTCAGTTTGAATTAGTCTGCGGCAGATCATATCTTCCAAATATTGTGCAGTCTGTTTACTTTGCCGGATACCTAGTTGGAAGCTCGGCGTTTGGAGTTGCAGCGGATATGTAAGAAGTCAAAACATCTAAAATTACTAGAAATGGTAGCATCCTAGTGCCGCTTTTATCATTTCACTGAAACGCTATTCTCTCAGACGTATTATGTAACTGTGGATGCCATAAATCCGTTCGTTTAAAATTAAAGTAAGAGGAACCCACCCTGCGAAACTTGTCTGTCTGAATGTTACCATACAAAATCATTAAGAATCACGATTTCCATTAAAAGACACCAAACATTATTTACGTTACCGCTTTAATATTATATTCGCAGTCAGACTTACCCTACCAAAGATTCCATAGGTAATCCAGTTTTGTATTTCTTCTGTAATAGGTTTGGTCGTCGTAATACTCTGCTATTTTGCTACACGACTGGCGGATTATTTGGAATCGTTACTGTTTTCTCATCAAACGTCTGGATGTACCTCATACTCAGGTTTTGCATTGCGACAGTCCTAAAAGGAATAGGGCTTTGTTGTTTCGTGCTAGGTAAGAAGATTTGTACTCAAGCTACGAGGTATTTGGGCCACTAAATGCATTGCAGGTCTGTCTACAACCATTGTTCTCTTTAAAATATTCCTCCTAATAATACATCTCACTCAGCAAGCCAGTTTTAAAATTTGACACAATGAACGAACCTACTCGACATGTCTGTGGAAATTAAAAACGTATATAGTGACAGATATTTGAGCCTATAGTTGTTAATATGTAAATATTGTATTCTACTTCGTTTCTACAAATTGACAGTAATGTAACCTCTTCCTTGAATATTTATGCACGCCTCTACCATAAGATTTAGCAATATATCTCTCGACCTTTACTTAGATTTTCTACTTGCAGCCACAGAACTGGTGGCGCCTTCTAAAAGGATCTTCGTCGGCAATTTTATGTGGCTCTTCTTTGCAGCTGGTTACACAGTGTTAGCTGGATCGGCAAAGTTAATCCCAGATTGGCGTATACTTCAACTAGTCCTGACTCTTCCGTACATACCCTTGATCATTATTACATAGTAAGATGCTTAAACATTGTATTTCATACATGAACACTGTTTTCAAGAATTGCAAGTTTCGTTGTAGGCTGATGTCAGTCGTTTCGGAAGTGTCTTCGCATAAAACAATAACCTGCACTTCGAAGAGATTGAAAATGTAGACAGCCCCAGCCAAATATTTTTGTGAAAATTTGGGCAATATGCTGATAATTTTTTTGGACACCTATACTGAAAGAAAAATAATGCAGTGATGTAGCTAAAGGTAATCAATAGTTTAAAAATTCCCTTGGTAATTAAAATAAAGGGTTCATTTGAATTGCGCCAGCACCTGTATATTCGGTATTAATTGACCAGTGTGTTTTTTTTTTTAATGATTAAACTTATATTATAATTAACAGATGTGTATTTAGGGGGGCATTGGGTCATGCCCCCTCACTGATGATGCCATTTTTTAGTACCTAAAATACGTAAATCTCTTGACATAAATTTTTACTCCAATTACTCCATATGTAGCACCAGATTGCATGTAATGCCACCTAATTTTTCAAAAATTTTCAAAGGGGAGCGGGACGTCGGCGATCCAACAACACAATGCATGCCCCCCCCCCACCTCCATGAGAAAATCCTGGCTACGCCACTGATTATTATCGTTATTATTGTAACTACTCCCCTGCCCAAATTATAGGCTTATCAATATGGAAGGGTAATAACACGGCAAATAACTGTATGTTATTGGTATGGGGTGTGATAACCGATGCATGCCTATATGATATATACATTAGCATGTTGAACGCGAATAGAGCGTTCGGAAATTTTTGGTTATATTTTTCGGGCAAGTCGTTACAGCCCCCCAATCAACTTGGGCTCCTACGCCCATAGAGACTATGGCATCAATGGGCAAATTTAATCACCAGTTTACAAGTGGATTAAGTTATTAATTAACATATGTGATTACATGCAACAAGTGGAAGCGGCTGACATCAGAATATATATATATATATATATATATATACCTTTATAATTTGCCTTAAGCTTTTTCGTTCCCGAATCTCCAAGATGGCTTATCAATCAAAAACGCTCCGAAGATGCTGAGAAAGTGTTGCGCAAGATGGCGAAAGTAAATAAAAGGATAATTTCAGATGATTTCATGGAACGTGCTTTCAACAGAAACGAGGTATGTAAATACAAACGGTTTGAACCTTTGATAAAGACACTAGTTCGAAAACGACGTCCTCTGATTAGGGGTCCTGACTGATTTTCTCACCTAATCGGCCTATCCCCTCTCCCTCCCAGCTCCCCACCTCCCCTCCCCTTTCCCCTCTTCTCTCTGCTCTCTGCCCTCTCCCTCTCCCCTTTTAGCAGGATAATGTACATGACCCTGGCTTGAACCATCAGAATCAAATAACTGCTGCTGGACTGGATACCAGCATGATTTCTTATGCAGAGAATGATGGTGCAAGTTGCCCTTCTCACTGCACAACAGAAAAGGTAGTTCGATGTGGCAAAGTAGAAGAGATCAAATTTTTAAGAGGTGAGCCATGCATGAGTTAGGTAAAGACCCCATATGGCATGAATTGTTAACAGTTTTGGGGTTTCATTAAGAATCAAATGAATATTCTGTGCCGGGGCTCAGTACACAGTGAAGAAACCTCAACTTGTAGCCCATCCAAATGGATTTTGGTAAGATCGGAGATGATGATAGGGTCAAGAAGTGAGAGACGAAACCCTTGTCTGCTGTGT